>JALPQI010007364.1:0-62174 GCA_025490895.1 Thaumatotibia leucotreta
GGCACACGATTTGGAAGCGAGTTTCCGATTGACTCGATTTGCGGATCTAAAGGGAAGAAGCTGTAAAGTACCTCAAGATGTTTTGGGAAAACTTGTGGAGTCTCTTCAGCAAGACTATTCGCAACAAGAACAGGATCAGTTCATGCATGTGGCGATTCCGCGCATCGGCATCGGCTTGGATTGCTCGGTGACGCCGCTGAGGCACGGCGGGCTTTGTTTGGTGCAAACTACTGACTTTTTTTACCCTCTCGTCGACGATCCCTACATGATGGGGAAAATCGCGTGTGCCAATGTTCTAAGCGACCTCTATGCAATGGGTGTGACGGAATGCGACAATATGCTAATGCTTCTCGGAGTTTCCACTAAAATGACTGAAAAGGAGCGGGATGTAGTTATCCCGCTCATCATGAGAGGTTTTAAGGATTCCGCTCTGGAAGCCGGCACCTCAGTGACCGGAGGTCAAACTGTTATCAATCCCTGGTGCACCATTGGGGGGGTCGCCACCACTATTTGCCAACCTAATGAATACATTGTGCCCGATAACGCGGTCATGGGCGACGTATTGGTGCTCACCAAGCCCCTGGGCACCCAAGTTGCAGTAAATGCCCATCAGTGGCTTGACCAACCAGAACGTTGGAATAGAATAAAGCTGGTGGTTTCTGAGGAAGATGTTCGTAAAGCTTATCATCGTGCAATGGACTCCATGAGCCGACTTAATCGTATTGCAGCCAGATTGATGCATAAATATAATGCTCATGGCTCTACTGATGTTACTGGTTTCGGTCTACTTGGCCATGCTCAAAATTTGGCATCTCACCAGAAGAATGAAGTTTCATTTGTTATTCACAATCTGCCAGTGATTGCCAAGATGGCAGCAGTTGCAAAGGCTTGCGGAAACATGTTCCAACTGCTGCAAGGACACGCTCCTGAGACTTCCGGAGGATTGTTGATCTGTCTGCCCCGTGAACAAGCTGCTGCATACTGCAAAGACATTGAAAAACAGGAAGGCTACCAAGCCTGGATCATTGGAATTGTTGAGAAGGGCAACCGCACGGCCCGCATCATTGACAAGCCCCGAGTCATCGAAGTACCCGCCAAGGATTAAGATCAACATTTATTGAAGATATCTCAATATTAAAATTTCTATATTGACTCTTTGAGACCTAGTCCAAAATATTATTAATAAATGTTTTGATTTATTCTAATGATATAGCTAGGTCTCTGCATTTTTATGTTTTAAGTTCATTTTCTCTTTTGCTGATGTTAGATAACAGACAGCCAGTCAAGATTTTATTTGTGAGAATCAATATAAGAAAGCTTGTAGACTTGCTCTAGTAAGTATTTGGTGTTTATAATTTTAAGTAAGAATTATCACTATTAAAATTAAGAGAACAATTCCATTAGGTACCCAAACATCTGTTTGTTTGCAGCTTATTGTTACTGAGAACATTTCTGCAAATTGTGAGATAAGTATAATTAATTATTAGAATAAAGTTATTTTTCAGTCAGCAGTTGTTTCATTTCTTACCCTGAGGTAGAAGGTACAGAAGTCAATCAAGTACCAAAAAATATGACACATGTAGTATTATTATTCATAATAATTTTTATACCAAGAACAAGAGCCTTTGATAAAATTAACTGTCTGATGCATTCAAAAACTTCAACCTATCAAGTTCTAAATAATTTCCTTAGAAAGTTTTTAAAAAGTTTACTTTTGAGGTTTATTTATATTTTTTAAAATTGGATGGTTCTGAAGTTAGACGACACAATTTTTTTAGCTTATGGAGCGTATATTTCCGAAAATATTAACATTATTAAAATATGATTTGTGTAAATCCGTATAATTTTTAAATACCTATCCAACAATATATCACACGTTGGGTTATTCCCACCTGTTACCACCAACTTGACACCAGTGGTACTTAACAACTGGGATTTTTTTCCCACCTGTTACCACCAGAGTACTTGGTGGTAACTACTGGGATTTTTTCCCACTAGTTACCACTAAAATATTTTCCCAGTAGTTACCACCAATCTTCAGTGGTAACAGGTGGGAAAAAATCCCAGTTGTTACCACTGGTGTCAAGTTGGTGGTAACAGGTGGGAATAACCCACACGTTAGGGTTGTAAAAAAATCATTCCTCATTTTTACGTGTAGGGGGTACCCTAATAAAACACTTTTTTCCACTTTTTATTTTACCACTTAGTCGGCGTGATTTATTGTTACCTACCAAATTTCAGCCTTGCAGTGCTAACGGTCACTGAGATTATTTGCGGACAGACATGGCGAAACTATAAGGGTTCCTAGTATAATAAAAATACATGAATTTTCTGTATGGATCTAGGTGTGCGATATCATAGGCCATAGGCAGCGACCAGACTGTTAGTCATTTTCAAAGACACAAGAGTATAATAATTCCCCTGGCATCAGTTTACATACAATTACGACTCATGTACTGAACTGACGCCAGAATTGTCGTGTCAACTGATGTCATCATCATCATCAGCCAATTGACGTCCACTGCTGGACATAGGCCTCCCCCAGAGAGTTCCACAAAGATCGGTCGTGAGCTGTCCGCAACTGATGTATTCAATAGGAATTTAAATATAAGCCGGTACAGTTAAATGCAAAGACATGTTTTTTATTCACATTTTCACCTACCATTGCAATATAAGGTGAAAAAGTGGCTACTTCTCTTTGTATTATAAAACAAACAACAATAATCAATTAATCATCCATGTAATTAATTTTCACTTCAGACAAAAATATTAAATTAAAACATGCTTTTATTGATTACAGATTAATCTAAGTTATTGCATTGTTAGTCAACAACCAATAGGTAGGTACAGATGTACACCCCTTATTCATAAACGTCTAAGTATTGTTTGTCCCTTTCGGGCTAATAGATATATTGATAAGACCGAAAGGGACAACCAATACTTAGCGGCTTGCTTAGGAGATGTTTACGAATAAGAGGGGTAGTGTAAAATCCTTTCCCGTTGGCTTCTCACGGAAAAGTTCGAATTCATATTGCTGTCACAATGAACTTCATTATCCATTGCACTGGAGCTGATCGAGCGCAGAAGGGATTTATGCGTCGTTGGACTAAAAGTAAATATGGCGATATATAAAAATGTCCACTTGCTTAAATTCGGGCGTATATAATTTTGACGAAGTATAAAAATGTTCACCTGTATATTAGACCAAGTATAAACATGTTACGACACTAGACTAAAAGTAAATATGGCAATGTATAAAAATGTCCACTTGCATAAGTTCGGGCGTATATAATTTTGACGAAGTATAAAAATGTCCACCTGTATATGATTGTTGGTGGTGATGAATTTGATCCGTATATGTATTATTATAATCCTGGACCTATAGTAAAGAAAGTAGTCATTTTTATATTCAGACTTGATTAGACTTAGACATTTGTACACTTTGAAAGTAGTCATTTTTATATTTCGACTTGATAAGACATAAACATTTTTATAATTTGATAGTAGTCATTTTTATATTCCGACTTGATAAGACTTAAGCATTCTAAAGTATTGGCTTTCTAACACTCGGACCAATTTTATTTTATATGTAGACATTTTTATACATCGCCATATTTACTTTTAGTCCAACGAAGCATAAATCGCAGAAGGATAATTCGAACGCTTTCGTGAAGTGAAAGTATGTATGTACAGTCAACCAATTGGAACCCTAGGCCACTCAGGAACCATGTCAAAGTAACGTTATCAATCAGATTGTAAGACATTTCAAACGGCTTTTCATTTTGACATGGTTCTAGAGTGGCCTAGGGTTCCAATTGGTTGAGTGTACAGTCGACGTTAAAGATATCATTACAGTTTAGGCGCCAAAAATATATTTATACGACCTTAATGTCAAGGCAATAAAGTTGTGTAAATATATTTTGGCACCTAAACCGTAATGATATCTTTGACGTCGACTGTACAATGAAAAACATTATTCAGTACATCTTTCCACGTGGCAACCGCTGATTGACAGTTGAAACGATGAGATTATTTAAATTGACAATGCTGTAAAATCATTAAATTCATACTGACTGCATGCCGAGTCAAGATGCCAATCGCTCAGTCGCGAACGAAACGCAACTGTCTTTGTCGTTAATAAATAAGAGTGACAGAGAAAACTACCTAGTACCTACAATATGTTCTCGTTAGCAATTGGCAACTTGGCTACGCACTTTGATTATTAAATTTCAAAGGTACACAGTGAAATTATTTAAAAAAATGTAACGCTGACATTTCCATGTCTACATTTTTATGCAAGGCTAGCCATGTGTGGGTTTTTGAGACTATACAAAATCATGAACTTATTTTTACGTAGTTTACATTGCAGTGCGTCCACATACAGACATGTAATGTAAACGCATCTCCCGTTTTTAGCCGTCAGTTTAGATACAGCACGTGACTGTAGCGTATGCACATTTTTTTTTTTATCAGCCTGGTTTCTTTTCCTCCATTCGGGCCGGTCGTCACATTTCTCATGCTTTAGATTCTCGTCGTATGCACATGCTTTAGATTTTCTTTAACCCTTAATCAAATACGAGTCACACCAAAATTTCATTGGTTTTTGCCCTTATCAGTGAGACACAAGATTCAAAACAGGTGGGAAACATATTCCCATATCCGATTAAGGGTTAACCCCTCGTCTGTGGTCGCTAAGTGTAAGGTCCTCGTGGGTCTCGTCTCACGGCTCGTCCGGCGGGGCGGGCAGCGGCGCTTCGAGCGGGGATTTGAGGCCGTGAGTTTTCAGCTATGCTATTCTCTTATTCACACATTCGACGCTGCGTTCGTCAACGAGCTCGACGTCGAGACAGCCTTGTCTAAAATCCTAGCTGTTTGATTTGACATTGGGAATCAAGGCTGCGAGCGAGGTTGTGCGCGAGTTCGTCGCTCTTTTTCGTTAGAGAATACGAAGTTCGTACATTAAACGTCAAACTCTCGACGCAGTGTAGTTCCAGCTCACGCCGCATTCGTCGCCGAGCACTAGTGCCTTTAAAAGTACATTAGTGAATACCATTTTTCGGCTCGACGCTGCCGCAGCGCTGACCCAGCGCTGACAGCAAGGCTGTTTCCTTAGTGAATAACACTGCTGGCCGGTGACCGACGCGTGTCCGAATTCGAATGTTTTGTTCGCGAATGTTTGAGGGTGATTTCTCTGACACGTTGTCGGTTACCCGCTGCCGGCGACGTTTCAGAGAAACCACCCCATCTAATATGACATTTACATACGCTACAATGCACACGCATCCGTTGTGGCTTCGCCTTGAATTGCGTAATAGGATGGTTGTAAAAGGAACCAGATTTCCGTTCCTATTGGGCATTTGACTAACTGATTGTGATTATGTTATGTTCAACTTTTCTCTGATATCCAACCCAGCACTAAGGTTACTGAACACATCCTTCGTCAAGGCTAATCTTATTGCTTGTTTATTTACCTGACCGAAATTTAAGCAACATTAAAAATAAAATAATCCAACTAAATTACAGTTTGAGAAATCTTTAGTACAATTATATATTTTTTTAATTTTATTGAACATGGTTTACGATTTTACACAAATATTTAAAGAATCTTTGTTGACTATTATCTGGATGAATATTACAAAAACCTACAAAATTAACATTCTTTCATAAGAAAATGGTACATCAGTCATATTCGCTTGAAGATACAAAAGTTCTCTTCCATTCTCAGTAGTTAAATGTGTCAGTGCATATGGAAAGGTACCTTATCACGACTCTTAACAGAGACCTTATGTGTTCTTCGATAAAGTCTATTTTAAACACCCTGATAAGGTACCTTTCTATGTGCACTGATTCAAATATCTGATATAGCCGGCCTCTACAAAATGTTGACCAGTACCAAAGTCAATTTTAATTTATATCACTAAATTTAAACTTTCAAGAACAGAAAATACAAAATTATACCTAAATTCGAGTATGACTTATACCATTCCTCAGTTGAAAGTAAAAAAAAGGTAAACAAATATGGCTATTTTCCGTAACATTTGACATCTTTGACACATATCGTGAAACTCTTTCGCATATATATTTTAACATTATAAATATGAATAATTACATGAACTTCAGGTTTAAGGTTTTAAGTTGCTGACAAAATCAAGTTTGTGTTCTCAAATTGAGTGATTATCAAATAACGCAAGATGGTTAGTTTACATTTTGTTTTACTTTCAACTGACAAATAATACACATGATAGTGCATTCTAAAAATCACTGTATGTACATTGCTGCAGAATACAAATGGTAGGTAATAGAAAAATGCCATACACTTGAACGTTCAATACTGAAGCACAACCGTTCCGAAGTGGTCTCAGTTGAGCGGAGAGTTGAGACAGGGTCTCTTGCGGGGGCGCGGTTCGTCGCCATTTTGCTCGAGGTGGCTCTGGTCACGTTTTTTCGGTGAATTGTTGTTCTGGAATAAGAAGATGCTTTGTCAGTCTCAATTACTTTTATCTACCAACAACAGCTGGTAAAAGGATAAGTTCGTCTTTATACAATCTGATTCTTTGTTTCTAATACTTATAATTGACTTTGTGCTATAACATTTTTACGACCATACTCGGTTCAGTTATAGGTATATTATGGAGGGATGCTGGACAGGACTCAAGCTCCACTGTGCTCATTCACCCCCATCGGTTATAGGTAACATAGGTACTCTGTTTGGTTAGGTATTTAACTACATGTAAACAATCTTGCAGTATCATTTTTTGAAAAATGCATTTAAAAATCTAAACCAGGAATAATGCAAGTTTTTAGGTTTGTTACATTTTTTAAATTTTCTACAGGCACACAGTATAGGAACAGAATGTTTAGGAGACAATTTAAGGGAGCATTATAACTAATTGGGGACAGGTCATAGTTCATTAGACTATAAGACTATTACTTGTCATATCTTGTAATAGTTTATAGTTGGACTAAATATATAACCAAATTAGGAATTAATACAATTATGTTTACCTTTTTCTCCCATTGCTGATGTAGATATCTTAGGAGGATATTCGTTTTTTCTGTTACTATTACTGAAACATGAAAAAAAAAACATGTAAATATAGTCTACCAACATCAATAATTTTACTAATTTTAGTTTCAAATATGTTTTATCAACTATCCCCCGTATTCATAAAGGTCTCCTAACTTAGCAAGCTAAGTATTGTGTGTCCCCTTCAGTTTTTATAGAAATATTGATAAGATTGAAAGGGACAAACAATACTTATGTTAACAAACATTTATTAAGAAGGGAGTAACTCCGTGGCTTGATTGCATCCGTGTGGTTGGTTCAGCCTTAATATTTATGAAAATGTGTATATTCCCAATCTTACCTGTGGAAACACAAATTTGGAAAGGGTTTCATGTTGTATATAAGGAAATGCTCCTACCTACAACACTCAGACACAATGACTGCAATAACTAAATTCTTTCGCATTAACAGCAAACGTAAAATTATTCCAAGGTTGCATTTGTCAACAAACAATGTTGAGCATGTCTAAACTTGCAGATTATGGATGAAACATAACCAAAAAAAATACTCAGCTGGATGAATATTAAATATCTACAAAAGGCTCTTTTAGTGTGGTTAATAGATTAATAATATTGTATAGGTACTCACTCTGTTCTGAAGGGATGTCTTTGGTGGGGAGATATATCGAAGGTCTTTTCGAGCAGTATCTGATGCCGTGATCCGTATTGTATAATGTAAAGTTATGCTCGTCGTACGACGGCAGATCTTTTAGGAACTCGATCACCGACTGGATAAAAATGAATAAAACATTAACAGAGATTCCTGCGAGCAAATAACAAATTCATAGTACGCAATGTGAAACACATTGGTTGCCATTTCAAACTTACCATTGTAAGCTTAAATTTAAAAAACCTGAATCACGCGGCAAGAAGACTAGAATCACGTAAATATAATAAATGTAGGACAAGAAATAAAGAAGTTGGATTAAAAAAATATAATCACTGCAAACACTTGCAGACGGCAATCCAAAAATCCAAAACCAGATGAGAATGACAGTCGCTCTGTGTTGCTAACTGAAAAATTGATGGCGTTGGAACGTTGGAACATGCAATTTAGCATTTTTTTAAATCATCTTATTAAACACATCATCAAATTTATTTCACACTAACTAAAACAAATTTTATAAAATAATCAGTAAAATAAAACCAATTGAATCAATCGGAAGAAATATTCATAAGATTTTTTTGCACGTAAAAAAATATCATTGCAGTAATTTTTTTTCTAAGACGTCAACGGAAGACTCTTTTATTTGGCGGGATCCTTGAAAAAAGTTTAATTTCTTACCGTTATATTCGAAATCAAATCACGCGGAATCAAATTAATATGACGCACAGTTTAATAAATTCTAATTTTAGTAGAACTTATAACCCGAGCGGTAAACTTAACGCTCTCTCTGATATAAAACGGCTTTTAACATCTCGAGATACAGCTACCCAAGAAAAAGCCTGTGGTTACTTGATAGAAGTCTTCAACCGGTACAAAAAACATTCTGAAGAGGGGAATCGTCTTGTAGAGTATTTATTGGACAACGATATAACTGTATTTCTCTGTGAGACGACTTCGAACTTGGATTTAAATTTGTTTAGGTAGGTTTATCAAGGTTTATTGAATTCCTTAAATTGGTTCTGCCTGCAAAATATTTATTAGCGTATAAGTTATTTTTCATCTTTGTTCCTAGATCGTTCGTGCGTTGTGTGCGTTTGCTATGGTGCGCAAGATTATTCGTAGAACACCACGCTGCGCAATGTGCGGCGGCGGCGATGCGCGCGTTGCAGCAACATTCAGGCGCCATCGAGGCCATGCAATTTTTATGCGACCTACTCAATGGGTGAGTACTTTAATGCCTAAGTACTCTAGTCTAGAGCAGTAAAGTTATTTCACACAAGCACTGAATTCTAGTAAATAGTCGTTTTAATTATAGGTATATTGCGCTTCACCAACAGCGCACTAACGAGTAACGACCTTACGACGCATTACCTATGTAGATGAAGTTTTTATTTACATAAGTATTTATTTTGTTTCATGTAGGTACGTCTTATAAAGCTAACATTTATCTGATAGACATATTTTAATCGGGGTGAAACAGGCAATCGCGTAAACTTACGTTTAATATTTTCCTCATGATTCAGGCTCAACGTAAAACCCGTGGTCGTAAGCAGACCCTTTCGTATTTTTAAGGCAAATCATGCCGTTTCATCGTCGATCGGTGTCGTCTGAATAGTTTATTTCTCGCTCTTATTATGTAGTAGGTAATAAAGAATTTCATGAATGTAGGTACTTAGCCCAATTCGCGGTGATAGATATCCCTAAGTCCCGTTTGTCGATAAAATATAAGAACCAAAATGTATGAAAAACTCTACTTTTTCTCTTGATTTCGGGGTTGAGGTTTTCAATGGTTGCAACACCCTGTACTAAATATTAATTTTCCTTTGTATCACAGCGTATCAGAATACAAAGCCGTCCTCCACTCTCGCCCCACAGCGCGTTCTCCGTCGACCAGCTCCTAGCCTGTCTCTCATCTTTAGCCCCTCACATTAAAGCTAACCCCTCAGTCATAACTGGCTCCCTAGTCCTCCAAGCCTCGTTATCTATACGCATTGGCGATCGCAGTAGTAGTGTGTCCACTGTCCAGTCCACTATGATTCATGTTGCTGCCATCATCAATCTTCGATAAATGGCCAGGGACACTTAAATCCCTCAGCCGACTTTTACGTTACGGGAAGAGTTGGGGTGGTGTCAAATGTATTATTTCTGCCATCACGACACGGCTACCATGATAACACCTACTAAATATATTTTTTCCTTTGTATCACAGCGTATCAGAATACAAAGCCAGCCCGGCCCTCTGCCCTCATAGTGCGTTCTCCGTCGACCAGCTCCTAGCCTGTCTCTCATCTTTAGCTCCTCGCATTAACACAAACCCCACATCAGTTTTGGCTGGCTCCCTAGTCCTCCAAGCTTTGATATCGTACCAGCCAGAGGGTATGGACCTTCGGAGCCAAACGGCAGCGAGCGTAGTTGAGGTCTTGAAAGTCTGGTTTGAACTGCTTGTGGGCAGTTTGAATCATTCGATGCTGGTTGGGGATAAAGATATGTGTGGGATGTTTTTTGCTGTGACGTGTAAACTTGGGTTGGATGTTATGAGGTAAGGGTAACTGGGTAAGTCCATACATTTTTGACACTATTCGTTTAACCTCGATTTTATTACCTAGACGGTTAATTGACTCGCCTTCGATAATAGAACAGTCTTTTGACGATATGAGAACCTACCTACAGTTTATTAGGTAAGTGGTGAACTTTGATTGGAGATATTGAAGATCATAGTTTGCCGTATAAGTATATCGTCTTTCTGTAAATTATGATGTAGTTTCAAGTTTGACTGTATATACACGGTGTTACGCGAGCACTGCGAAAGATTTTAACTTATGCATTCTAGACATCAAAATAAATACAAAATATTATGAGACCTTATGTCAATTCCACCAAAAAAAAATTTTTTTTCTTTTTTTTTAGGCCGATTTGTATACTTTTTAACATTTCCAGTACTTTTTATCATAACAACAATTTGCTTAAATTATTTATTTCAATTGTTTTTTTAGGTACAGGTTATTTCGTCAAGTCTATTCGTATTTTTTGATTGTCAGGCAAAAGGTGTGGTTATATTAGAACACATTGTGGTAGCATTGTAATTCAAAAGAAGTTAAATCACGAGTTACGTCGAAAAACTTATTTCGAAAAAAGGTTGATTATCTCTGAAACCAAGCCGAATCCAGGAAATTTTATATAACATTAAAGACTCTAAATATGGTCAGGAATCCAGCATTAAAATCTTTCGGAATGCTGACGTAACACCGTGTATACCTACAGGTTGGAAAATTCGAATGCTACATGGATGGCAACTACCTTAAATATTGTAACATTTTGTATAAGGGAGACTTTCCTTTATTTTTAAAGACAATATTTAAGGATTTATGAGTCAGAAGTACGAGTACCTAAGTATATCACAATAGTATTTATATGTTGTAGGCTGACCAAACTACTCAGCAGTGGCAAATCCAACCAAAGTCTCGTGCAGTCAATTCTATCTGACGAACAAGAAATTACAGTATTAAAGCAATGCGCTGTAGAGCTCAGGAATGCCATACACCGTGTTATGCTGGAACTTGTTGGATTTTGTAAGGTATGTACAAACAGTAACACTTAACAGTATCGGTCACCTTATTACAAAAGGCATAGGGCCCAACGATGAACAGCGAAGAGTGTGGGCAATTGTGCATTGCAGTGGGTCCAATACCAACACCACATGAGCGTTACCGAGCCTTTAAAAACATTTGAACTTCCTTTTTCAAGAAACCGACGCGGTAGAGGAATTTTGTACAGGGGGAGGTCATTCCACAGCCGCTTTATTAAATGTCTGATAAATCTTTATAATTTGGCAATACTGGTTAAGGGGCCCGACGGCCAAAAGCAGAATTCGAAAATCATAAATTCCGAGCATTTCTTTCTGTCACTCCGATCGCGTTTTCATTGGATTGGCAAAGACAGATGATCGAAATTTATTACGTTTGACTCCAGTTTAATTTTGGCCAAAAGAGTACCAACCGTAATGATGCCGGTACCTATACCTAAACTAGCTTAAGCCATTACCTAAAATCTTTGTTTATTAGAATGGTAATTAAATCTTATTTCCCAGGAAAATCAAGATCAGATGAGCAGTGACGAATACGGAGTTTTCCTAAAGTTCATGCTTAACTTCTTGAACTGCTGTGCCTCTGACCAACTGCCAGAGTTTTGTGATGTCTTGCTCTCTAAGGGATATCTCACTATGCTGCCACAGTGTCAAATGGCTAGGTAGGAGTTTTGCACCCTTTTTGTTGCGGAGCGGGGAATGCCTTTACTGGGTCTTTCTCTGAATGTTTGCCTGAGGTTGGCAAGTCACTCAGAAATCTTGCAATTAGGTGCCATCTGTGGCATATTAACGTAATTTTATATTTTTTGTTTCACTTTCGTGCACCATACCATGCCTAACGAATCTAGCGATCTTCTACTGTTTCATTTTTTTAGTCCATAATAAAAATTTAAAAATATGTATTCGAATCTTATTTATTTACAATTGTACATATTAGGTATCAAAATAAAAAACATTGTCACACATCAAAAAACCCTAAAGTGGCCCGGGGCATAGTTCCCAGAACGCTCGCCGCATTGCCTCTTTGTACGGCTAAACTGAGCCTCTGGGCGAAGTACGACCCTGCCCGTAGGTCACCAGACACACCGATCAGTTTTTTTGAAATTTCATTCACGAGTTTCTTTGTGTCTGATGACCAGGGCCCGAGGGTTTCAACCGCAAGTGCCATAAATATGTAATTGTTTTTTAAAAAAGCATATTTACGGCACTTGACAGTTTGGGCGTCTTCGGCGGCAGACCCCTGCTTCCTTGCAGAGCGCTGGACATGGGATGGGGCCAGCGTATCCACACAGGTCACATCCCATGCCAAAGGCCGCCCCAAGTACCAAGGCACAAGAGATACGCCGTCTGGTCGTTTGCCGTCTGCCGCTGACAGACCTACTGGTTCCTATTCGAATCTTATATACACCTAAAAACTTTTTTAGAAACGACATGACTATACGTAACGTAAGCACCCTAGTTCTTGGAGAAATGCTGAAAGGTTTAGCTCAGAAGTACCTAGAGGTTGACCCTGGATTCCATAATGCTTGTGCCAGAGATATACATGTAAGCAAAATACATAGTTTTATTCAACCGTTTAGTTACGTTTACATATTACAATATATAATTTAATATTAGAATCAAAAAATTACACCTAAATGTCACACTAGCAGGACTACTAGCGCCATCTATTTAAATCGATTAGAAGTGTTTTAGATAGAAAACTCATCGCTAGATGGCACTAGTAGTACTATAGTTTGAACAGTGTTGTTGTGTTGATATGCAAAATTTAGGAATCTCTAGTTACACATAATTCATTTGCATTTCATTAAATTCAGAGCATTTATTTCGTCTCATTTACTGTACCTATGTACTTCTTTTGATATTTAATTCTCGAGGGAGCGTCGCGGACAGTCTGTTAGTTTTTCTATCTCACGCTAGATAGAGTTAGTAGTGTTGTAATTTTGTTATTAATTGTGACGTTTCGCGGTAAAAGGTACCTTATGGCCGTTTTTAGTTTCGGAGATATTAAATGTTTCGCAAAAACGGCTAAAAAGTTTTTTTTTATTATTACTATTTCGTAAAATATAACACCTGAGAAATCTTTACCTGATTTTATTTTCACTGTGAGTGAGTTTAAAGGTACTTAGTTACGGTTCTAAAGTTTAGTAAAAAGGGTACCTTATGGACATTATAAGTTTAAACTAGCTACCCTCTTGTCATTTCTACTGCTACCGCCGTTACGTATCATTCCCTTATTTCCGCCTCAAGGTGTCAAGGTAGTACTTAACCACCTATCAGTGTTCGTTTACCCTTGCATCCAATTAAGTGTTCCTCTTGTGTTCTATGCGGTCTTGTTACAATTTACATCATAAAAATAACTTCGATTAATCTAAAGATTTGTGCTGTGATAAATAATCAAGGGAGAGGGAGATATACTTTGCCCAAGTCCCCAACTGGCAGTATCTCAGGATAATGATCCTTTAGAAAGTCTTCCCGAAGTGCTACCTACTCAGCGTAAGCCTAATTCCAGTGGAAGCAAGCCTTTGCCGATCACAACGTAAAAAGCCTACATGTGCATATTGTGGTGAAGTGGGGTCACAGAAACCAAGTTCGCGGCGGTATTTATTTCTGAAAAAAAAGGCGTTTAGAGGAAGCAAATGTGTAAATCTATGTAACTTGGCCATAAGGCACCTTTTCTTTACATAAAATAAAATTTAGTTAAAAAAGTAAATTAATAAGTAGATTACTCGTTCTTAGTAATATTAGTAGTATTTAAGTATTAAAATAAGAGTTGACGTTGATGGAAAGGTTTCCAGAATGTAAATTATAGTTTGATATTAATTTTAGTGCACACATTTGATATGTTTTTTATAAAGGTACCTTTTCATAAATGTATGAAACAAAGACTACTATTGTGATGTAACTTGTAGTGACTTAAAATATACTCTTAAGGTCAGTTATCAAAGTTAACAGTTACTTCTGGTGTTATTGATTTGAGGATTTTGTTGATTTGTATGAAAATAATTACATTAATCGTTATAGTGTAACGATCGAACTAAATGTTTGTGATGTTTGTGATTTTACAAAAAAAAACATTAACATAAAAAACCGTTCTAACTATTGGCTTTTTTATCTCTATGTTCTTTTAGAATATATTTTTAGCAGATACATTCATTTTGTGGACTATATGCCTTTGAAATATGAAGAAACAAAGGAAAAACAAGTTTTCCATTAAATAATTCAGCAATCACATTAATCGGTCATTATACTGTTTTTGATTCACATAATTATATAAATTGTTTACATAGTTTAATAGACAGAAGACCAATAAAGCATATTTTGTAGTCCACTATGTAACTTCCATTGGCAACATAGTTTTCCAGTTAGCTAAACTAAAATGGTCTGTTTCTTGAAATTGCATTTTCCTCAACACATTTTTCAAAATACGATATCTCCGTAACTATACATCTTAGGAAAATAATCTTTTTTGATATTGATAGCTTAACAATCGCAGATTATTGGAGTGCCCGTAACTCCATACCGACACCGACCATAAGGTACCCTTGACCGCGAAACGTCACAATTATTGGAATTTTTAGTGACAGAATGTGGTACACGTAGACAGAGTATACCGGTACATAAATAAATAAAAAGCGCATGTACCTGTATTGTATGTATCTATTGTACCCATTTGACGGTTCCACCCTACTACCTATGAACTCAAGTTACACTGTAGTACCCTATAATTTTTCCTTTTCATTATTTTGATATAAAATGTTATAACTACCAGAATTATGTTAGCTTATAGATAATTCCACATATAATGTCTTGTTGAATAAAGAATAAACTGTAGGTATACTATACTTTATACAATTTTACTTGAAAATATTAAACTTACTATGGGTCGATTCTTCTATTTGTTTGTATTGTCCTACTGTGATATTTTTTCTAGATGGGTTTAGTAGAGCTCCAGCATGGAATAGGGAGTACTAACAACATTGGATACCAGCTACAGAATAAACAACCGTACAGCCTACTCGTCTACATTTACTTCTACTGCCAATCTTCTGAGAAGTATACTTTAATTATAGTTCTATAGTTATAACTCTCATAATATACACGGTGGAATTTAATCGGTGAACAGGAACCCATTTTTCTAATTCAGTAATCGATGGCGGTCACGTTTATGTAGTACTTAAGTGGAACCAAGTGAGTTTTTTTAAGCATAACAAATTTTTATGTTGAAATTAAACTTTAGTTAAAATTTATTGTCACCCTACTAATGGTTTAGTCTGAAAAGTTTAATACCTCTTTTCAAACTATCAGCCATGCATCGCTCTTATTTTACATAGGAATAGAGTCTATCGCAAAAATTAAAGCATGTGAGTGGTTATTGCTCATTTATGTTTTAAGTTTCTATGGCTGATAGTTTGAAAAGAGGTATTAAACTTTTCAGACTAAACCATTAGTAGGGTGACAATAAATGAACATAAAAAAAAATTATGCTAAAAAAAAACTTGGTTCCACTTAAGTACTACATAAACGTGACCGCCATCGATTACTGAATTAGAAAAATGGGTTCCTGTTCACCGATTAAATTCCACCGTGTATACAGAATCCATGAAAAATTACAAAATTCGAAAAGGGCTTTTTCCTAAAACATATTATCAGTCCGTTAGTTGTCGTCAAAAATATTAGGATGAAACAAAAAACTTTAAACTTTATTTACAAATGTATTAACAATAATCATTGTATTATAAATTTGTTACACATGTCATAAATACAATCAAATAAAAAAACGTTAATCTAGACTTAACGTTAAAATATGAACAAAAAAATATCTTACACTAAAACTATAAAATACATACCCACTATACCCAGTGATCGTTGACTTAGTTGTAATCATAATTATATATAAAACTCAGCAAATCTTTTCACATATATTCCAGTCCTGAAGAAACCACGGCCCCACTGCTGCCATACCTCGTTGAGTACATCCTTCGTATGCCGAAGAACTTCACTCCACCAGCATACATAATCAAGGCCCTTTGGCTAGTTTTTGCAGTTAGTAATCGTAAACGTTTTATAGGTCACATTCATAAAAATCGTAAGACCCTGGTGAGGATATTGAGGATCCTCTAAATGGATCGAAACATGTCGAGCAATTATCGACTTAAATTACGTGAGTAACCCGTTTGATAAATATTTTCCATAAATTGAGATAGATGTCACAACAATACTACTTTTAGAAAAGATGTTAAGAGATAAAGGCGGGAATTTAACTCAAACCCTTAGCAGTTGCCCTTAACCATCAAGAAATATTGTCTGTTCAAGTTCTTGAATATCTTTCATTGGCCAGGTGCCTGTGAACGTACTATAATATAAGGACAAACAGTATGAAAAAAAAAGTATTATTAATAGCGTCAAAGTTGGATACCCCAATTGTTAATAATAGGAATACTCAGTAGTTTTTTTAGTTTTGTGTTATCGTGAATTACTTACTACCTATTATAATATTAGAACAACAAGTTTTCATGTGTTTCGAGATCTGTAAGCTAAATGGTGCCGGTTTTACTGTTTATCGTGCCATGTGTCACTTTCGCACTTAAATACCTACCTACTAGTGAAAACATAACGGCATCAATGACAGACGATACAATTGATATGTAACTAATGAAAAGCTAAGCTAAGCCTAATGAAAAGACAAATCTGAACCTAAATCTGTCCGTGCTCTAATGAACGGTCTCAGTTACAAGAAAAGCATGCCTTCTGCAATTATTGCGTAGCATGAGGACACCTTTCCTCTATATGTAAAAATGGCTGGATTATCAAATAATTAAAATCACTTTGGCCACTTCACAAAACTTATCTTAGCATATTCTACTAAGGGCTGATTTTTCAATCACCAAATTACTCTATCCGTTAGATAAAATTATCTACATCTTTTTCTCAAATCATCACTCAAAAAAGGACAGAGCTAACATTTGTGACAGGTACTGTTAAACTGAAGATTGAAAAATCAGTCCTTAGAGCCTAATTTTCATTTATGTGTATTTTATCTTTCGGAAAAGATGTCTACCATATCTTCTGCCACGGGAACCTCCCTGAACGAGCGAGTGTATCTAGAAAAGGCCACGGACCGCCTTATTTCCATGCTGCATCCAAAACCTTCTGCATATTACACGCACAACCCAGCTCTGCTTCTGTGGGCTTTCATCTCCCGACGTATCCCTGAGCAAGTACAGATGGAAGTGGTAAGTGTCCAAGAAATTAATTATCTATGCCGGATTCAAAACTTCGACTTTTACGCGTAAAATCCATTTTAATGAGGGCTTTCATGTTTGATCAAGTTTGGTGTGGGTGGTAATTGTGGTTGTTATTATCGAGTTTATATTCGATAACAGATTCACCTGACCCCTTATGATACAAAGTCTTTATGCATCTGTCTATTTAAGGAGGGTTAGGTAGTATTCGATTGCACCTAGTTTGTTTCCGCAACCATCAATAAACCTATTTAAGTTCAGCTGCAAAAAATATTCCCTGCCTCACACCTTGACATTGTTGTCAAAAACTTACTTTGACTTCTTTAAAAAAACTACAAAAAAATATACACAGTCCTTATCCTAAGCTCATTGGCATTTATGGCAAGGAAAAAATATTCACATGGATCAAAACTTCCCTAAGTAGTTTAATGACATGTATGTGTAAACAAAGTTCATCATCATCATCAGCCTATGATAGTCCACTGCTGGACGTAGGCCTCTCCTATTAACTGCGCGTATAGATGCATTAGGAGGTAAATGCCCATAATCACCACGCTGGGCAAGTGGATTGGCGATCGCAGTAATGTGTCCACTATGATGACGCTGCTGCCCATCATCAATCTTTTATCAAATAATGGTCAGTGACACTTCAATCCCTTAATCGGCTATTACGACACCCCCAGGAGGAGTTGGGGTAGTGACAAATGTATTCTTACTGCCGTTACCACACGGCCAAATAAAGTTGAATCATCAAAATTGTAGGTGTCCCAATGGTTCAAAACCGAAGACTCCCTACCCTCAGAACTGATCACGGAACCCACCGCCTGGTTGCTCCTACTCAACATTCTGACTCAGAGCAAGGACGCCCAAGTTCTGAAGAGCTGCATCAAATCCATTTATATCTGCCTGGAAGAAGCTGATGACGATGGGAGAGAAGATTTTGGGCTGATCATTTGGACTACACTGCCGGAAGTGTTGTCTAAAGCTTTGATCGACTTTGACAATTCGATTGGTTGGTATTAAAAAGATCTAAATAAAAATCTTCCTACATAGACTGGTCCTGTATAAGTATCCATATTTTTTAGAATTATAACTAACGTGAGACTCAAACATATTGAAATATTTATCAAACGGGTTACTCACGTAATTTAAGTCGATAATTGCTCGACATGTTTCGATCCATTTAGAGCACTGCCCGTGGCCAGCACCCGCTCTAGCAGAGCGCAAGCCCGCAGTACACGTCGGGCTTTGGTCGCGGGTACTCCATGATGAGGATCCTCTAAGTGGATCGAAACATGTCAATTATCGACTTAAATTACGTGAGTAACCCGTTTGATAAATATCCATATTTTGTGTTTTTTCTATCATAACTTATATTAACCTAAAATGTATTGTGTAATCGGGTGTAGTTTTAAAATGCTCTCGAGTAAAAAGAAAACACAAGTTACAAAGCTCTTCATACCTATAACATTTGATCCCTCATGGGTCCTTAGGGCCTTGGTTTTCTGAACGATGGAAACAGGCCTATTACTTCAGATTCAGACAACACTGGGTTGCCGCTGGTTTGTTAGCCTCTACTTATACTTTTTCAGAGGCCAACATATGCTATCTACTGGAGTTATCCTTCGTGCTAGTGCCAGTAGAGCTTGATCAAGCACTCTGCTTGAAACTAGCTGTTCTTACGACGGCCATATTCGTAAAAAACCATGAGGCGAAGTTCGACTACGAATATGGGTGCCTTAAACTGAGCCTTTATTTGCTGGGGTTAGCTAACAACCAGAAAGATCATAGAGGTGAGAATCTTCCTATAGGTAATGTACTAATTTCATCAAGCACCTATGACACATTTTAAAGTATAAAATATGTTTTCTCTGAGTCTGTAACTGAATTGAAAAGTTCTTCTGTATATGAAAAACTCGACCCTTAAGTCTACGGTCTGTTTCTCAATCGCCGAATAAATATATCAGTCTGATTAAATTATCACTATCCTTTTCCTACGGAAAATCCTAGGCATATAAAAGAAAAGGACACTTAACATCACAGTACAGTTAACATTTATCTAAGAGATATTATATTCGGGTATGGTGAAACAGTGGGCCTACCGCGAACTTCGAAATCGGCAAATTTCGAGGATTTGTCTCTCTCATTCTAATGACACCTTCGTTGGAGTGACCAAATAAAATCTTCGAAAGTTACGAATTTCGATTTTCGCGGTAGTAGGCCAGACCCTCTTACTACTAATCTGTGTTAATCTCCAGTGCTACTGACATACGTAAATCGTCCCGGTTTCCTTGTGAGAGTGCTCTCTGCCACCAACAGTCGCGATGACAGAGTTGCCTGCATTTCCCTTCAGCTGCTATCATATATCGTACATTACTTCACTAAGAATAATTATCAAGTAAGACCTTATTAATTAATTCCCTAATGGGTCCAATGGGTCCATATACATAAATTTTTTGGAGAGGCAGCAGTGGACTAAAATATGCTGTTAATGATGAAGACCTTATCATAGAATCTTTGCTGTTCGGTTTTGTCACAACAACTTTTGTCCAAACGCTCCCACCAATGGCCCATGACTGAATCGAATATCTCCATTAGATGTAATTGTTATATTAATCGTGCTATTCATAGGCGAAAACCCCCTCATTAACAATAAAAAAACTTGAAAACCCCAAAAAGATGATTGGGACAGATGTGCAGCATTGCTTATTTTTCTTATATTTTAGTTAGTTTTCTTGACCACTTTGCACAACTTTCCACTAAAAAGCGGATATAGGTACCATCCAAATCTACTGGGAAGAATATTTTTCTAGATAAATATGTAGGTACTTAAATAATTAATGCAGGAGAAGTCAACTTATCAAACAAAGTTAACAAACATATTGCGAAAGTACAAATCAAATTATTTATTAACTAAATATTTTGATATGTACTTTTTTAATTTTTCTCCAGTAGTCACACTACTTAATACTATATAAATTATAAATATTAGATGTCATATACCAAAGAAAAACGACCAAGATCACCTATGTCCGAGGTGGGGACCAAGATCACCTATGTCCCCACCTCGGACATAGGTGATCTTGGTCGTTTTTCTTTGGTATATGACATCTAATATTTATAAAGTTAACAAACTTCAAGAAAGTTGCATAACGTGGCATTTTGACAAACTTTATATTATATCTTTTTTTACATCACTGACCACAAAAGGGCGCCTTGTATGTCAAAAGATATACCTACCCTTGCATTCTGTATTCGATTAATTCACTGACAATTTAACTGATGAACTTTAATATTTTATATTTCACTGTCTACCTAATTTACAGCCAAAATCTCTCCTCCAAATCCAATCTCATGAAATAATAAAGTCCCTCCGAGACGATAGTTGTTCCGAGCGTGGTGGGTCTCTTCTACAACTGGTTTACATGATCCTCAATTCTGGACCTAATACACCCCTCATCATCAATAACTTGGAGGCTTCAGAAGAACAGCAGTATGGTGCTTTGCGAGCTTTGATGCTAAGGATCCAGATGCTGTGTTGTAGGGTAGGTATACATACACCATGGGCTCTTATAACCCGAAAGATTTAAACCATGCATTTTTGATGTAAATCTAAATACAAACAAAAAATATTACATGAGTTTTGTAATTTTTGGCAAAAAAATTTTTTTTTCCTATATTATAGGCCTGAAACATCTCTTTATCGAAACGCCATTCTCTTCATTGAGTATTTGGACTCTACATATTTCAGGATTCACGATTATCACTCATATTTTAACAATAAAAGGGTCATAATCGCGTAAATTTCCGCGATTAATATTAATCTGACGAAAGTTTACGCCAATAAGACCCGTTTGTCGTTAAAATACTTGGTATCTTCTTATTTTTCTGAAATAGGTAAATTTTATGTTTTTCCTGCTCAGAATCACGAGCTCTTTCGATCCTACTAGAAGAAAAAAAGTGTTCCAACTTTTTGTTTCTATTACGTAATACGTAACCGTTTTTCAAACACTTTGTACAGCGGTTACAAAGTGGAGAGCATGTAAAATGAATGAAAAATGTGGGACCATTTTTTTCTTGTACTTTTTTTCACCTAGATTGAAAGAACTCGTTATTCTGAGTAGGAAAAACATTAAATTTACCTACCTTCAAAAAATTTTTTTTTGGATCTCTTCTCGCGAAAATGCCCAAACACCAAAGACCAAATATAAGTCACGGTCCATAGAGCAATATAGATCTACACGCAAGTGCGTAAAGTTCACATTCAATTTTGATACTTTGGTTACCTACGTGGCGTCTAAGCGACGGCTTTTGTTTTTGAAGTGTCGTCGAAAAAGTTCATAGTTACCTACACTTTTACTCAATCGAATAATAAAATAACTCAAAATGTAGTTGCAAATGTCTTATTATAATAAGTTATGGAGCTGTAAGG
Organism: Thaumatotibia leucotreta; assembly: GCA_025490895.1. Taxonomy (NCBI): domain Eukaryota; kingdom Metazoa; phylum Arthropoda; class Insecta; order Lepidoptera; family Tortricidae; genus Thaumatotibia; species Thaumatotibia leucotreta. The sequence goes on from JALPQI010007364.1 coordinate 21,933, forward strand.
AACTGAATCCAACAATATATGTTTTCAAACTTGGATTAAATTGTTACTAAAATAAAAACGAATGAGATACTTTATTTATTAGCATATTCAGATGCTGCCCATTCACCCGAACCACTGTTAAAATTTCCTTTAAACTGACCCATAAAACAATTTCAGGAATCCAAAAACCAATCTTCCGCCGGTTGGAAGACCCTTAGCGCCATATTTAAATACGCGGTTTGTAACAAAGAGGATTCCAAACTAGTCGCCACACTGACATCTCAACCATGGACACACACTTTGATACACTTCCAAATATCACAGAACATCACAGAAGAATTCCTCTGTTTCACACAAACGTGGCTTGCTCTCATGAAAGTCACGTTATGCAACTCCAGAAAAGAGAAGAGAAATAGGATCTCTAAACAGAGTTTAATTTACAAGACTTTGTTGTTGATAAAGAAATATTTGGTACCTGAAGAGGGAGTCGAAACAAAGGAGAAGATTTTGGATACTGTTAAAGAGATTTTAGATAATGCAGCCGTCAATGTGTTATAATAGTAATCATTATTTTATTGTCTTCGCGCGGTGCGTGTCGTTTTGCATTTGTAACATCTAAGTATACATTTATTATTCTGCAACTTTGTGTTACATCTGTAAGTAACTGTAACGTTTGGTATTACATCGTTCCTTCAAATCCACGTAATTTTATGTGTTATATACCTTAGGTATTCATTACTTTAGGTATCTTTTAATTTAAAGTACCTAATCATTCTGATCTAGATGCTATTTAACTTTTTACATTTGATTATTTTATATTAGATTCAGGTAGGTACTTAATTATTCACGTCACGTGAAAATAGTAGTAATGTCCGGAGACATTAAAATGGCTAGATTAAAGGCAAACATTTAGATTCTATTATTTTTTATTGATTAATTCAAAACATTGAAAAATAAACAAAACAAATGTATATTTCTTTGATTTCCCTGACCGGATATTACAATGATTTTCCGACGTCGATTGAGTAACGAAATGTAATGCAACAAAATTATACTTTCTACTTTTACGTGGCTTAGGTGCGGGCATTGTATACTTAGCTTGTCGAGTTTTCTGATAGGTACCAATACTGTTATTTAACAACAATTTGTAAGTAACAATTACGAATCGTATTCAATAATTAATCATAATGGTAGAAAACGTAACAAATAAATTACCGTAATAAATTATACAGTTATATTTTGAAAATTTTATACGCATTTTGTAAATAATATTAATCATTATTATTTAGACAAGTTTAAGTTTCAATGGTAGCCTCCGTGGGAATATCAGTCATTTTACCGCGTGAAGAGTGTAATATGAACAATAAAACAGCATAGGTGTACCGCCTCCTATCCTAAAGGTGCATTCAGACCAAACGAGCATTCGCTATTCTAACCCGAAAATTCTCTACGAAAATTCGATCGTTACACAAAACGTGATTCGTTGATTTCGTAGAGTGGGGGATAGAATAGCGAATGCTCGTTTGGTCTGAATGCACCTTAACACGAAACTAATTTTGTTATACGGGTATGGCCTCTAATAGGAGCAAAAAATGAAACGGTACACTAATAACCCAATAAATAGTCATAATTTAATAGTTAAAACTTAAAAAAAAAATTCTTTTGCAAAAAAAAAAAAATTTTTTTCCTTTTTTTTATGTAGTTTTACTGCATTTGACTTATACCAAAAAAGTTAAATCGGTGTAACACAAAAAAAAAAAATTTTTTTGCTAAACCAGTTAAAAAACCATGAGTTGAAAAAAACTTTTTAGCTCATTTAGTTTTATGTCCACTGAACTACCAATATGTTTAATCATTAATAAGGTACAATGTTGTGATACCTAGATACATCACTCTTAGGTCGTAACTTTAACATACTGTTTCTCCTTAATGGATAACTTTAAAACACTGGGACCTTTTGCGAATAACTAGAGGCAGTCAGAGGAGTCTTCCATTTGATTTTTTGCTCCTGTTACAGGCCACACCCATAACTTTTTTGAGTAATTTGTTTATTTACGGTTTTAAATTTATTCGACGAATAATGAAGTACTATGTACTGTAAAGTATATGATATTTCTGGCGCAATAGTAGACGTAATGTAGACTATTGTATGGCGTGGATATAGTAGGTTAGTTCCTACATCAATCAATATCCAATTAATTATTTTAATGAATTGTAATAACTCGGAGTAAATTATTGGTTTGAGAATAATAATTTTAATTATTGCTCTTACTCAGGCCAGACCTTATATATTATTATATGGTATTGTGTAATTAAATATGGTGCTGTAATGCGTACGTTAGACTGTGAATATTTAAGCCCTATTTATTTACCTACTACATTCATTTAATTCTAAAATAAGAGCAGTATTTTTAGCACTGTGATATTGGCAATGACGCTGGGATACAAAGCAGAATCCGTTCCTAATAGTATCAATTTTATTTCATACCCTACCTGCTCTCAATCACCACCATGAGGCCTGTACTTAGGGCACTAGATAAGTTTTGCAATAGGTACCCTAACAAAAAGGTCGCCTGACCACATATATGTACTTTTTTAGACTGTCATTCATAGGTATTTTTTGGCGATATAACGTAATTTATTTACCGAGAAAAAAATCGAATCATTGAAATTGTCGGCGTTCATAGTACTCAATTTGTTGCAGAACTTTTTATGTTTTGTGTACCTAGTAGAGTACCTACCTAAAATGAAATGTCACATTTTATTTCAAAATACTGACTATTAAATAATTAACATTTTTCTTTATATTTTACGACTTAAGGTGCATTCAGACCAAACGAGCATTCGCTATTCTATCCCCCATCACTCTACGAAATCAACGAATCACGTTTTATATAATGATCGAATTTCGTAGAGTAAGGGGTTAGAATAGTGAATGCTCGTTTGGTCTGAATGCACCTTTAGTTTCAGTCATATTGTTACGAAAAACATCACAATACAATCGCACACTTCTCAACAATAATAAATAAGCTAATCGATCATTAATGAACCCTACACAAAGACGTAGCATGCGCGGTTTTCAAAAGTACTAATTAACTTTCTATTTCTATCGATTGCCCAAAATATTCCGGAACTACTTTCCATGCCTCATACTTTCCAAAGGACGAGAGAAATTATAGCAAAGTACTCATACATGCGTTCGGTACTTGCTATGAATAAAAATGAGTAAGGAAAGCCGAGGCAATAGTTATTATTTATTTATCGGCAAGTGTACATGGAAACTTTATCATTTGTATGCGTAATCGTCCTTTAGGTGAGGGTGACGCTGAGGTTTCGTAATCAGATGATAATGAAAAGACGGGCGAAGAAAAGCGATCTGATTTTGCAGGAAATAGACGTCTTCACTACACCATAACAATTTTCCAGTTACATATATAAAAAATAGTTGTAGAGGAAATTGTAGAGTATTACGGCATTTTACGGAAACATCACGTTCGGGGTTATATAATAATATCGCCTGTTCTCGTCTCTGTAGTAGCAATATTTAGGAATTAATCGAACTTACTTGTAAATAGTGTAAGTGAAGCTCTATTCTAATTATATGAGTTGCACAATTTCGCACAATGGTATTATTAAAGTAAACTCGTTATTATAATATAAGGCAAACGAATGCCTTAAGTATCTACACATTTGTGTACGCGTTGTATTACAAATACCTATATTTGATAAAGATTTAATGCTACGAATGCTCCTGTTTCTTTCTAAAAACGATGCAAACTTATACTATTTTCCAAGTAATATTAACGACAAACGGAACTTCATCGCGTAAACTTATGTTAAATAAATACCTATTGCCCTGACGTTTCAGTCAGACCGTTAGTACGGTCAAATCGTACATTAAACTCGCAAAACATGTAGTAAAGCTGCATTTTTGGTATGTTATTTAGACACCATAGGACAGTATAAAACCACATTTTGCAAGCAAAAAAAAGTTGTGCTAGCTGCGTTATACGTGAAAAACTGTGAAATTTACTGTCTATTTTTAGTTTCTGATTTTTATAAAAAAAGCCTTACGTTTTTTGACAATATGTATCAGGTAACGTTTAAAGATGAATAAATTTGTAACAAGACGAGATAACATGCATTACCGTAGGTCTTATAGTTTCAGAGATTCGAGACTTCAAATAGTACCCTGTTTTGTAAACTAGATAAAATGTTGAGTTTTGCTAACGTTTTTGGTTTAATATCGCTTTACCTACTTATGCTACGAAAAACATGAAATAATTATCTTATAGCGCAATTAATATTCTTTCATTTAAGGGTAAAATCAGGTCTGTAAACTTTGTAATTGAAACTAAAACCGCGAAATTCAAAAAGCAGGAGGTCCGCTATCTAAGTTTTTCATACAAATGGCAAGTCGTGTTGCAAAGCTGCAATTTTTGTATATTATATAGGCTCTATAGGAATGTACGAAAATGCATATTACAATAAATGAAAAAAAAAAGATTTAGGTATAGGACGTATAAAACTGAAAAAAAATCGGACTTTTTTTAGTTTTTGACGTTTAACTAAAAAACTATAACTTTTTCATACTAATTGCTATAAAATTATAAAAGAATATTAAATTTGAAAGGATTTGAGCTACCTTGCATTACCCTAAATTATATAGATTTAGAGATACGACATTTCAAAATGTGCCCTTCATTAAGTTAAGAAAATAAATGCATGTTTTGAAGCCTCGTATACCCCCAACTATAAGACTTACAGTAATTGTTATCGGCTCAATTTGTTCCAAATTTAGTGTAGTTATTATCTACAACTACTTTTTTTTCTTAACGCGAACGTTTTTCCAATATTTAGTGAATAGCTTTAACGTAACCTAAAATTTGTTTATGTTTTTATAAAAGGGCACTTTATGAAATGTCGTATCTCAAAATATATATAACTTACGGTGATGCAACGTAGCTCAAATCCTTTCAAATTTAATGTTCTTTCTTAGTTTCATAGCAATCAGTATCAAAAAGATAATAGATTCTTAGTTAAACGTCAAAAACTAAAAAAAGTGCGATTTTTTTTCCATTTTTTACGTCCTATGCCCAAATTATTTTTTTGTTTATCTTTTAATATGCATTGTCGTATATATCTATAAGGCCTTTATAATATACCAAAATAGCAGCTTTACAACTCGACTTGCGATTTGTATGAAAAACTTAGATAGCGGGCCTCCTGCCTTTGGAATTTCGGGTTTATACTTTCAACTACAAAGTTCACTGACCTAATTTTACCCTTAAATTAAAGAATATTAAGTGCGCTATAAGGTCATTATTGCATGTTTTTCGTAGCATAATTAGGTGAGGCGATATTAAGTCGAAAACGTTAGCAAAACACAAAATTTTATCTAGTTTACAAAAAGCGGTACTTTTTAAAGTCTCGAATCTCTGAAACTATAAGACCTACTGTAATGCATGTTAGCTCAACTTGTTGGAAATTTATTAGTCTTTAAACGTTTTTTACATATGATATCAAAAAACGTAAGGTTTTTTAAATAAAAATCAGAAACTAAAAAATGGCCGTAAATTTCGCAGTTTTTCGCGTACTACCCAGCTAGCACAACTTTTTTTTGCTTGCAAAATATGGTTTTATACTGTCCTATGGTGTCTAAACAACATACCAAAAATGCAGCGATACTACTTGATTTGCGAGTTTAGGGTAAAATTATGTACGATTTGACCGTACTACGTGGTGGTCTCAGAAAGGTAGGTGATAATAGTGAAAGCTTAAATGAATATATTTTCCTAGTACGTATTCAACAATAAAAAAAATGTACCTTTTAACACGTTGGACGCCACGCGGCTCACCGGTGAGCCTTCACGATATTTCCGTTGAGGCCATGGTGAAATCGAGTAATGGGCTATTTTCTCGAAAATGAGATTTTGGTCATTTTGGATGCAGAATATTATATTTAGCAAAATAGATTAGGAGATACTAGCTTAAACGTCATAAAAACTCGAGTTTCATTAAAAGGCTCACCGGTGAGCCGCGTGGCCTGAACGAAAGGAATTGTGAAGTTCCTTCCGCGGGGGCCGCGGGGTCACGCCGCGGCTCACCCGCCCGCACACCCCGCATTCGCAAGTCTCGCAACTATCAGTACGGCTGGTATCCGGGCATTTTCACATCTAGGGACACCCAATTAGCTTAACTCTCACAAAAAAGTTATCGTCGATGTCAGTTTTGTAACGACAATTAAGCTTTTGTCACTTCCAGGCTAGGGTTGTCACTAGGTCTACATACAACACTCACAACATCCAATGGCTTTAAAATGGATGTTTCACCACGCTTACATTTGTAAATCACGGGATTCCACGCGGATGAGATTCCTTGCCCCTCATTTTGATTAAATTTCCGATGTTTCTTAATTTCAATAGCTTCACATACTTTTCGGCTATGATGTATACGCTCGGTTGAGAGGACTTTCGGGTTATGGAGCTCAAGTGGTTAGGTCCAGACTCCAACAAATGCTCGGCCACAGCAGACTTATTCGTTTGACGCTTTTTAACAGCCGTGATATGTTCCTTGACCCTTTCCGCTATGGTGCGTTTAGTTTCCCCAATATAGGAACTACCACAGCTACAATCGATCTTATAAACGCCCGGTGTGTGATAAGGTAAAACATCCTTAGGCGACCTTTGATACCCTGCCACCTTTGATATCGGCATATAAACGGTTGGTATGGAATACTTATTCGAAAGCGTATCTATTTTGTCCGTTACACCCCTGTTATAAGGCAAAAATGCTGATCGCCTCACAACATCTGAATGTTTCTTCCTCGATATTCGTCTGGGTTGCCGTTTGTTCATTATGTAGCCATTTCTCTTCAGAACCTCCTGAACGTGCGATAACTCAATTTCCAGAAATTCAGGGTCACAAAGGTCATGTGCTCTGTTCTTAAGAGAATTAACCACAGACTGAAGCTGCCGGGGGTGGTGGTGAGACAGAGCGTTCAAATACCTGTCAGTGTGTGTGGGCTTCCTATAGACAGTGTGCGCCAAAGAACCATTATCTCGACCTATCACCTTCACGTCCAGAAAAGGCAAACTACGCTCCGATTCCAATTCATGTGTGAATTTGACTTTAGTATGAATGGAATTGAGATACTGGAGTAATTGCTCAACTTCATGCTTGCCACCTCTCATAACGCAGAAGACATCATCGACATACCGCTTCCATAATTTCACTTCCATGGTTGCAGATCTATGCTGGCCTCAAAATGCTCCATCCAGTTATTTGCTAAAACCGGTGCCACAGGGCTACCCATAGCAACTCCATCGACGTCGATCTGGAGATAATGCCCCCCTCGATATAAAAAGTAGCTTCCTTCTAAACAATTCCGGAGCCAAACCATGACAGAATTCATTATCTATTATGATTTTGTACTTTTGTTACTTTTGATAAGAATTATAATTATAATAAATACCATTAAGTTTACTATGCCAATTGTGATAAATTGTTTTACGAAAAGCTCAAGAATACAAGCTTTTTTAAACTTTAGTGCCATCTTGATAGCGAGTAAGTCGACGACGTTACCTATTTTTAAACTTAACTAAAAGTTGTATTATATGCTTAAAATTAGGTAAATAAATAAATCTAAACATTAAAAACTAATTTAGTTTATTTTTTTACCAAACTCGATATTTAAAATCTTTATTTGCAAGTCTTCAACTATATTTTACCTATGACGAGTTAGCCAACTCTAACTAAGTTCACAAAATGACGAAAAAATTATAAGTCCTTTACAGTACAAAAGAACCAAGGCAATTTGTATCTTCTCTAGGGCCACACGGCTCACCCTGCATACGTTTTTGGATGGAATAAGTGAACGGTGGCCTGTAAAACAGGTTTGAAATGAAGGCTCGCGATGGCTCACCGGTGACCCCCGTGGCCCCAATGGTTCAACATGGTTAGGCTCACCGGTGACCCCTGTGGCTCCAATGGAAAGACTACATTTTTGGCGTGGCGTTCAACGTGTTAATACTTTTGATAAATAAAAACTGGTCTACTCTAAGAAAACGTTGATAATAGTTATTTGTTGTACAAGGGAGGAAAGTGGTTGTTTAATCATCGTGCCAATATTGAGACCCGAGCTAGCGAGAGATTCCATAGTTGAACCACGAGCGAAGCGAGTGGTTTAAAAATGGAATCTCGAGCGTTGCGAGGGTTTCAAGGCACGATAATTAAACAAACTTTGCTCCCATGTGCAACACAACATTTTTCCCCACACTAAAGCGAGGAAGCAGCTACGAACGTGTAAAAAAACAATCAATGCAATTTAGTAAATGACTAGGTCTATATGACTAGATTTTTTTTTATAATTACAATGAAACCTACCTACATTAATTAAATTGTCAACATTTCTATGATGTTTAAGTATAAAATCTGTATTAGGCAGCTAAAACATGTAAGATATTACATAGGAAACTTTCCTTACAAAACTGTACATTCGAGTATTTTTTTATAAGTTGGCAACATTGACGCACAAGACGTCAGTGTTAGCGGGTTGCGTTCTGAATGTAAAAGTATACTATCTGGTTTTTGTCCAATATGATAAGATTTTGCGATAGGTTTTTATGAAATACTAAAAATCTAATTTATTATCTTGAATAAATGAAATAATCTGGTGTATGACAAAATTTTCATGGTGTCCCTCAAAAAATAATCAGCGTATCATAGCCATACCAGCGTTTGACGTTCAATGGTTTTGAACGTTTCACGGTTCATCTGTCAATTTACTTCCTTCACAAGTGTTTAAAATGCAACTTCCCTCACTGAAATTAGTGAGGGAAGTAGGTGTTTCCGAGCTAGTGTGGGGAAAAATATTGTGTAGGTACTTTGTAAGATTCGGTGGTATACTGTGTACACTCGTTTAATGTAACGAATCACTGCACAGAAGTAGCTATTAAGACGAACACGCCTGGCAGAAAACGGTACGTGCAAATGGCCAATGGCCCATTATATGGTCCGTTTGACCATAAACAACGTCCAGTTATGAAATATGACGCTTTCAATTCGTAACGCTGTTCGTTTCCAAATATTATATAAAGTAGGAACTCTACGTTTGACTAGATAGGAAACAATGTTACGAATTTTGAAATACGACTAATGCCGTAATATCATCGTTATATCGTAATGTAACATCATTTGAATATTTTTTTTCCTTCTTAGGGAGCTCACATTAGAATCCAATAAATCACATTAGAAATGACTATACAGGGTGTCCTCAGATAGGTGATCAGTTTTATATTTATTTAACTCCACTAGCAACTAACAGGTAACTGAATGCCGGGTCTCACCGCGAGCTACTAAGCTATGAACTATCGGCTATAAACACGAACAAAAGATACGCACTCCTGTGTAAATAAAAGAGACACGGCGATACTCGCTCGGCGGTGATAGACGATAGCTGGGCGAGTATCGCCGTGTCTCTTTTATTTATACGGGAGTGCGTATCTTTTGTTCGTGTTTATAGCCGATAGTCCATAGCTTAGTAGCCCGCGGTGAGACCAGTGCCTAAGCTATGGACTATCGGCTATAAACACGAACAAAAGATACGCACTCCCGTATAAATAAAAGAGACACGGCGATACTAGCCCGGCGGTGATAGCTGATAGCTGGGCGAGTATCGCCGTGTCTCTTTTATTTGCACGGATGTGCGTATCTTTTGTTCGTGTTTATAGCCGATAGTTCATAGCTTAGTAGCTCGCGGTGAGACCAGTGCCTTAGTAGCTCGCAGTGAGACCAGTGACTAAAAACAGTAAATTTTTTAAATTACTTTTTACATTTTTTTGTCATTTATTTTACTTTTATAGGTGATTCCTATTGAGGAACTAAAAATCATTCTTGTGATATGTAACATGTTAAACTAAGTATTTATTTTTTTTGCGACAAATTATAAAATTTGTGGTAACTCAAGATCTATTCAAAGAGGGAATACAATTTACTAATAAAAATATAGGTAATGTGGGTAGGCCCCCCACAAGGTGGACTGATGACCTGGTGAAGGTCGCAGGAGTCCGTTGGATGCGGGTGGCGCAGGACTGGTCATTGTGGCAATCTTTGGGGGAGGTCTATGTTCAGCAGTGGACGTCTATCGGCTGATATGATGAATAAAAATGTCTCGATAAGCTGTTTTAACATCCTGAAACCACCGTTAAAAAAAAAAGTTAAAAGTTACCTGTTGTTTTACTGCTACCCGGGGCCTTCAGTTGCTAGTTGTTAGTGGAGTAAAAAAAATGTAAAACTGATAATGTCCCCGAGGACATCCTATCTCTAATCTATCTCTATCGAATCACGTGGTACTTTCTAAATTAAGTAACTATTTGTCGGCCGGCCTGATCTAGTGTGAGTCAGTAGTGATCTATTTCACATCATCGGCCTATGATAGTCCACTGCTGGACGTAGGCCTCTCCTATTAACTATGCGTATAGACGCATTAGGAGGTAAATGCCCATAATCGCCACGCTGGGCAAGCGGATTGGCGATCGCAGTAATGTGTCCACTATGATGACGCTGCTGCCCATCATCAATCGTTTATCAAATAATGGTCAGTGACACTTCAATCCCTTAGTCGACTCTTACGACACCCGCAGGAGGAGTTGGTCTATTTATTCATATTAAAAATCACCCAAAATAGTAGTTCCAAGCTAACCCTTGAGGAACCTACTTATGAAATAAAAACCCATACTAAGTAGGGACTTACATTTATATTTTGCACACAACGTAGTTTAGTGATAGATAAATACCATAAAAACGAATTAAGGAAAAGTTAGGGGGGCATTTTCAAATAAAATAGCATTTGTAGAGTTTGCATGGAAATAATTGAATAACGAAAGAAACGGGACCCTGTTTTTACAGGAAAATATTTTTTTTTATATCATGATATTCATAGCAGATTGTGCGCAACACTTACTTATACCAGCCTGCCTAATGATAATCAGTTTCTGTAGCCTAAGGACGCCTGAAGCTCCTGAGGATTCACATGTGTTAGTTTTTAGTAAAACGTCCCACTTTATCGCTTACCATAAAGACGAGATTTACTTGTATCTTCATATGAATAGACCAACCAAGCGGCTTTATGGGAAACGACAAAGTGGGACGTTTGACTAAAGTCACACACATATATTATGTCGACCCTTTCAAACCCTATAAATAACATGTCAGTGTAAAAAAACATGATTTGACACTGTATTTTACTTAAAGGTGTACTATAAATCCTAAAATTCGTGTAACAAATGAATAAAATTATAGAGAAATTTAAGCTCTAAGAATGCATTTGTAACCAATTCTAAATTTGTCTAGTGTTCTTGGTGTACTGGCCCGTAGTAATAATATGGTAGGTAGTCACTTTTTACCCTTAGGCTGCGAATAAAATTTTCCTAGGCATGTACTACAAGGGTAAGCTATGCCTACCCCAAATCTGACGTCACAGCCATCACTTCCACTATCCCGCCTATCGCGCCGGCGCAGTCCAACCGACCGCGCACCGAGCGACGCACGCGCCAGTGTCTAGTGCTGTGAGTGATGACAGTGTGCTGAAACATTTGTGATCATGTTGAGGACACGGGGTGATAATATGATAGGTGAGTTTATGATTAATATGATGTAGTTTGAAAACAAGGATATTGAATACTAATCTGAGTTTACATAGGTACTTCTCGGAGACATTATTAAGCAGAATGGCTGTAGATGAGAGCTTATGATTATTTTTTTTAAATTACGGAGCTTAGAGGATCGGGTATTAAATCATGATCATGATACAATTCTATTCTTGGAAACCCAAAGAAAAGCAGGATCATTAGAGACAAGATGGACTTTAATGAAAAGGAATTTAACTTATTTATGATAGTCGCATAATGAAGTCAAGTGAATAAAGTATATTCATTCAGGTTAAAAAATATCATTCGATTAAGACCTAAGCGAATAAAATAAAGGGAATAGCCAACCTAGGTATAATGAATTAACGAGTATACGGAATATGGGTAGGTGCGTTTAAACCACTACTTATTTTGTCTGCCGCCTGATATAACGCCAAATATGTTTAATCGAAATTAATATTCATATATTTATTTAAGAACTAATGTGCATGTATTAATTATAAAGATACAAATGTAGGAAGAAAACCCGATACTGTTATAGTTTTCCAATGCTTTCCCAAAAGAAAATGCTCACGCGGCGTGTCTAATGGTAAGATTGGCAACCGCACGCGCCCCAACATCTAAACTGTCGCTAATTAGAAAACAGAGCTAGAAATATTACCTAGTATTTTAATCTAGGAGTTCTAGAAAAGTGTAAAAGGTTCCTTATTCAATGAAAACTACAGCTTACTAGATGTTGCCGACGAAGTCTGTTTGATATTTGTCTATTTAGAATAGTGATTTCGTCGATAGTCCACATCCCAAGGAATTATGCAATTTGCCGGGTAAAACTATACCTTGGGGGTTACCATGACGTACTAATGCGATTCAGTTTAGGTTCAGGGAAAGGGACAGTGATATACGACTCGTATAGCCTTGTCCTTCTCTCTCGACCTAAACATCCTTTCTCTGGACTTAAGCTACACCCCTAGGTCAAAAATTTACTTAAATCACCTTCCACCAATAATACTACAATAGGTAATCGAAAAAATGCAATGTGCTCATGAGGACAGGGAAAAAATTTAAGAGCGGATTTCTGATCTTTGAAGTTAGACGTATGAAGCATTGCCGGATTCCCTCTATTTAAAAAAAATGTCTGTGTTTATTTAAATCCCGTTTTGGACCATTACGCAATGATAAACTCATTTTAGGAAACGATTTTGTTACTGTTGTCTTAGTATTGTCACACTTACCTAATTAACAGACATCAAATGGACAAAAAAATGTGCATTTTTGCGAAAAAAAACTCTAGTTGAACTCTTATTAAAGAATAAATGAGCTCTTTACGAGCTAGTGAAAAAATATTTGAGAAGCAAGGGCTCTAATTGACTCCATGGACATCTCATTCATTAAAATCGGCGAAGTATGTCTGTATAGTGTAGGTACTCTATATCATTAAGGTAATGGTCAATATCAAAGAGATAATCTTTGGTATAAAGTGACGCAAATAATGTGAACTGTTCTGTTTTTATTCAGAACAGCTAGGTAATTTAGAAATAGATGCGCATACTTACCAAACATAGAGTAATTAACAACAGTTAATAAACATTAAAGTGGAATGTTTATCGTATACAATCTAAGTTTTAAAGTGTTCTCATAACCCGTAAAAAGTAAATACCGGTGGAACTCGATTCTTCCCAGTTTTTTTTATATTGGCACAGTCAAGTGTAAAAATAAGTAACGAAAGAATCCGCTCATAAATATGTTACGAAGTTCTTATTACACAGAATTAGCGTGCACTGGGACATATTTTTGAACATATTTATGTACACCTTATTTTGTCTTTGACCGCACAACAAATTGGCTCCACTCCACCTGGCCCCTATACCACAAAACTTTACAAGCGTACAATTCTACAAAATTGTCAACTTTTTGTATGGGAATTTATACAATTTTGTAGAATTGTACGCTTGTAAAGTTTTGTGGTATAGGCCACTGATCGTGAGTGAAAAGTACGGGGCAACGAACAGGAGACCAGCAGTAACGTTGTGAACAGGAGAACAGCAGTGTGGTTTTATAACGGAAAGGGGAGGGCGGGATAAGGGAAAATAAGTTAGCCTAAATTGGGAGTTGAGCATTTCTTCATGTATGCTAACGCTACCTGACAAGTAAGTATCTTGTTCTACGTGTCAAGCGAAATTTCTTTTAACACATTAGTAAATTTTCACTTCCAATGTTATTCCAACATGATTTCAGTAATTCACATGAAAGCGTAATCTAATAATGAAATATGTATTAGTTATTTCTGATACAAGTGTTGAAAGCGGATTTTTTCTGAACGAATGTCGGTGATGTTAGAACACAATCGAAGTGAGTATTTTAACTCGACACGAGTTTGAGAAAACGCCTATATTTCAACACGAATACCTATGTCAGAATAAAACAAAAATTTTGCCAGTGGAATCGCAGAAAATTATTTCGAAAGTAGGTACATTGTCACGTTAATGCGGAAAAGTTACACTGTGCATAAATTTACCCTTAAAAATAACACTTTTTAGTACAGTTGGTGCCTTTTTTACGCGCTAGTGCGAGAAGTGGCTCATTTTGCGTCAGGTCCAAAACTTCGGAGGGCCATCTGTACTAAAAAACGCCGTACGAGACACGTGCAAAAATGAAATTCGTAACTCGTGTCGATTTAAAACATCGCCACTAGTTTCTAATTTCACGTTTTTCGCACTTGTGTCGTAATGTACTATTCTAAAGATATGCATTGTCAAATACTTTCATAATTCCGGTCAAACTCCAATTAATCGAGTACAGTTACGAACGATACGCGATAATAAGAATCGAATCGTACAGTTAAGCACCGTTGTTGGTCAGCGGAGCGTCCCGGACAGACCTATAGCAATAGCTGAGCTATTCTCAAAAAGTTTGTACATTTTGATAAAGTCTTCTGCAATGATAAAAATTGGCTGGTCGAGTCAATGATGTTAAGCAAGATATCCCAAAATGTCCCAGAAAGTTTGTATAGAAGTTTCCTTTGTACCTATACATTTTTGGCACCAAAAAAGGAAAGCATACCTACAAACATTTTGGGAAATGGGGTGGATCTTACTCAGCATCTTTTACTCTATCAGGCAATTTTTATCAAGCATATTTTAAAGACAAACGGGTCTTAATCGCGTAAACTTATGTTTTCTGCCTGCGACCACGGGTGTAACGTTATGCCCGAAACGTCAGGATATAATAAACGTAAGTTTACGCGATTAAGACCCGTTTGTTTTTAAAATATGAGCGATAATCGTGAAAGTTCAAACCAATTTTTATCAATATCAAAGACGTGATCTAATTGTACAAACCTTTAGAAATGCCCAGCTCTTGCTATAAAAGTATAGCTATAGTTCTGTGGTACGTACCGGACCTGCGAGATACTTTAAGTAGATTGGGGGTAAGCAGGCGGCGGCTTTTTTAGGGCCTTGCAATCCCCGGATAAATACAGAGTGATTTTATTCACCGGTCAATTTTTGGGGGGTTAATTGTGAGGTCATATTGATGAACTTTTATTACGAGACCGACGTCTGAATAAAAAATCACCCTGTATACCCATCAGATAAAAATATCACTATCATTTTCTCCTGGCACATAAAAGAAAAGGACACCTAAAATTTATCTGATTTATTTTATTCGCGGATGTTGATACAGAGCCATAGTGTTGTAAAATTAAATTTTGTTGTGAAACCGATGTTTATAGTTCAAATTCTTGAAATTTATTAAAATATATCTAAGTGGTAATGGGCTAGCCACATTGCACGCAGAGGAGATGGCCGATGGGGTCGATAAGTGCTCGAGTGGAGACCACGGTTTGGCATACCACCGCGATGGCGATGGCGACACTTCAGAATCTGTGGAACATTAATAGCAAAAAATCCATTTTTCACTGTACCTGCTCCCCCTTGCTTATATTTTTTAAAGCTGCCTTTTCTACCGACTGTTTTGACGGATTATAGATACTTTACTATATAAGTTAAGAGGGCTATGATCAGGAACAAAATCACGATATTATATTCATGTGCTGCTGCATCGCGAATACAAAATATGCAAGAATGGCCTAAATAGTTAGACTATTTGCCCGAGGCGATTTGCTCGATAAGAAACAGGAATTCATTCAACTAGGGCTGTCATCCTTTTGCTTGAGAAGATGATGACGATGATGTGCTGTTTCCTTAAAATTTTAAGTAAAATCCTCTGCCTAGACGAATTCCAATCTTGAATGAAAGGGTCAAAACGGTTTAGTATAAATTTAAATTCTATGCTCGAATGTCAAAACTTATGGCATTTTAAAATGCCTACAAAGCTTATTAAGTCAAAAAGTAGCCGAAAAAACCTCGCATGATTTATGCATGAGCCCTAGGAGAAAATTTAAGTATGGCCCAAATATTACATGTTTTGAACTTTCAAAACAAAATCTTCTCCTATCAGAATCGCGATTCTGAGTGGAAATCATATTAAAAGATCCAAAGGAAAAACAGTGGGGGAACAACATGGATAAGTGGTAGCCCTGAACTAGTCCACTTAAAGTGTAGCTCATCATTTTAATAAGCCAGGATCCGCCTCGTATCGGTTAAGATTGAAAACCTGTCCGAGCGGTCTCATGATTAAAGGTTTCTGAGCCATTGACCTAGTGTGTAATCAGTAATCATAGTCGGACCCGTTCTTGAGTGATTATTAACTCATTATTTAGCTATTTTTATGATATAGGGCGGTAAGCACAAGTTTCTTACGATCGTAAGATACACTTTTTTTTCTAAAATAATTAGCTTTCCTCAAATTGAAGACTGAGGCCATATTTAAGTCACTCTTTATTTGCACATGGAAAAGCATTATTATAATCAAGTTTGCTGCTGGAGTAGTGGTATGTACCTACTTGTATGATCTCATTAAAGTTTTAGCGTTACAAATTAATTGAATATTTGTAATCCTAGATAAACTATAAATGCAGAAACTTAAAAAAAAAAGATTTCGACGAAACGTCCTCCTTTTTGAAGTCGGTTAATAGTTATTTGTTTTACTAGGGAGCAAAGTGATTGTTTAACTCTCGTGCAAATATTGAATTGAAACCCGAGCAAGCGAAAGATTCCAGAATTTGAACCACGAGCGCAGCGAGTGGTTCATAAAATGGAATCTTGAGCGATGCGAGGGTTTTAAGGCACGAGAGTTGAACAAGCTTTGCTGCCGAGTGAAACACAACATTTTTCACCACACTAAAGCGAGGAAACATGCGAAATAAAACTCAAACATAACAAATTAGAAGGTATTTATTTGCAAGTCCTCAACTTCCAAAAATAAACAAATCGACAAATAAAACAATAACCTCAAATATTTATCTTTGCGTGACTTGTAATTTTAAAAGAAAAAAATATTCGGATGCGTTCTGAAATTTGCATAGTGAAAACACTTTCATTTTCCTATTGTTTTTATTTGTCGTATTTTTAGAACTTTTAATTAAAAGCCTTTTACAACCAGATGTGGTATTTAATTTGGATTTTAGCATATTGAATATAATATTATGAAAGGTTCATGTGTATGAATCTGTTTGACATTATTGAGTTTTCGAACGTACAGTCTAGTTCAAACGTCAAAAAGCTTATTGCACTCTCAGGCCGTATAAGTTATTGCTTTAGTCTATCCAGAAAATTAAAAAAAAATTACTTTAACCTCTAGAGATTAAAACACAGTTTTGCGCTCTGAAATTGAAGGACAAACAGCGTGTTTGCGAGCAGTGTGGTGAAAAAATAGTTACCGACTTAACAATTTTACATCACTAATCGACTATTTTAATGATCCCATTAGCAAAAAACATTTTATAAACGATTTTTTGGGAATTTTCATAGGTTCTACTTAAAAGAAAATCATTAAAAAAGTACTTTTGCATTAAGAGTTCAAGACTAGTTTAAAACGCTCGAATATGAAAAAGGTCACGTTTCCGAAACAATATAACCTAACTAGGTCAAAAAACAAAAGCAATCTCGTCAATCAAAACAAGATTCCGTGACTGTCGAACTATTAAAAACAGAAGCTGTGTTTTTGTTGAACTCAAAGACAATGACAGCTGTGTTCAAATTTCTTCATAGAAAGCAAGGCGTGATCGATTATGTCTCTGGTTTCACTTTTATTATGCTAATGCCGTTCAATATTTGTTCACTGTTTAGGGACTACAATGAAACCGGAAGACGTAGGTACCTAATTTTAACCACAAAATACGTCGATCGCTTTTTGTTCTACGACCAATAGTGTAGGTAATATGATTATCTGTTTAGTGTTATCGCGTTACATTGCTGCACGGGCGCGGGACATTTTCAAGTACCTATTCATTAAGTGTTTAGACTTTAGAGTCTAAAGTTTAGACTAACTTATAATTACCGGTGCTAAAAATTAGGTTCGATTATGGTTTGAGGTACCTAATATTAAGCTTACCTACACGCTGTATCATTCGATCTGTTGAATAAAACACGATTAAACGTTTAGCTTGTCTAAAAGTAATTTTATTGTGTTAATTACCTATGTTTCATTTTGCGGAATTGTTTTAACGAGCAACGTTTATTTTCTTTCAGTTGACCGTTTGCGTGAGTATTTATTCTTTACACTTACATTAATTTAGTTTGATTGTCGAGTTATCCGTCATCCTGATTACTCTTTCAACTTAACATAAAAAAAAACCTAGTTGTTATTTGCATGTGATTGAAGAAAAAAACGTATAATGTTAAAATGCAATACAATTTACTTGTATCGCAAAGAGTTCGATTTTGTACCGTTTGACGTAAAACTTTAGATTCATGGGTCCCCAGCGCACGCAAATTGTTTGCTGGCGAAACGTCTAGTTGACGTAAATAAAGACCGAAGAGCTGGCGACTTCCTCGCACAACGCATCAGTATTGAGATACAGCGAGGAAATGCCGACAGCATCCTCGGTACAATGCCACAAGGCCACAAGGGCCGATCTTAGATATAGGTTTGGTTAAGTTGATTAGTTAGATTTGATCTACATATGTATATAAATTGTAGTTCTGAAAATAAATTAAAAAAAGAATTAAAAAAATGGACTACATACAACTTTATTCCCTTGTTGCGAGGACGTAAATTAGATCTGAGTGTTTTAAATTCAGAACAAAAAAATCCACCAGTCCATTAGTAACGCATCATTAGATAAATGTTCTTCATTAATTATCTGCATCGGCCACAAAGCTAAAAAAAAAATTACAGACTAATCTGAAAAGGAGCGAATGAACTATATACACGTTTTCTTGCAGTTGAGGTGTGCATTTATGTAAATATGGTTTCGATGTGTTCAACTGTTCACGTTCATTTGCGTAGACGTATTTTTTGGTAAGTAATTTCATTTATTAAACGGTACCAATTGAAGTAAAAACTTACCCACTTTACGTATTTGAAAGCGAAGTACTGGAATGTAGAGTAAACTGGTCTGTTAGCCCAGGAGAAACAGTCCAGTTTAGAATAACACATAGTATGAAAAAATTTGCTGTTCTAAACTGGACTGTTAGTCACGAGCTAAAAGATCCAGTTTACATTCGTATTTACCCCGTCATTCCTATTTACCCCTTTTTACGGTAACCGAGTTTACCTGTCTGTTCAGAGTGTTCAGACTAATGTACTATCGACAAAATTCAATCCTGACCCCTGAAGGTTCTTCCTTAGGTACCTTGCCTTAGTAACATTGAAAGTTAAATTATATGACAGTTGCTGCAATTTCACTTTCAATATTACTAGACAAGATTGACAAGTTCCTATTGTTGGTCAGGATTCAAATTTGTCGATAGTACTTATGTAAATTAAGACATGCTATACCTACTTCTGTTATTCTCTGGAAATATGCCTTCATCGTCATCCATTTGCCCTTTCTTTACATTTAAACGCAGACATATAATGTATATTTGAGACTGTTTACCTCAAACCGTTCAGAAGGCCGAGTGTAGGTAATAAAGTAGGGTTTATGTTTTCATCGTCATTTGTATAAAATTGACCATGAAAACGTAAACGCGATCGAGACGTTTTTTATAAGTTATTACACTCGGACTTCAGTAAGTCACCCGACAGACCCACCTGTGCCGGCGGTCTGCCCACCATTAGAAAGCAGACATGTCTAAATACAGTGTCTATTTCTATGTACTAACCCTATTTCCGACGAAAGCACGGAGAAACGAAAACATTGGCTGATTCTAGTAATTGCGGTAAGGCTGCGTTTACAAGTTGCAGATGCGAAAGCTAGTGAATTCACGAATAATAAAAATAATATCAGAATTCGCTGAGAAATAAAACTATTTTTATTGGGTACATTAACAGCATTACAGTTTATAAGAACTTAAATTAATGTACTAATATGAATATAGCCAATTAGTGATGCGCTTAAAAGAGCTCTTTGTATGCCCTTAAAAGAGCATAAATCAAGAATATTAATAAAATTTGAAACTTGTATCGATGTCCCAAACGAAAAAGTACCTAAGATACTCGTATTTAGTCAAGTGACTTTTCTTTCAATCTGTCATTACGTTATTTTTTGTTAGTAAACAAACAAATAACAGTTTCTCCAATCCCTAGATTACCCCGAAATCTATGAATATGAGTAACCCGTTAGGGATGCAGTAACTACCCATGTATGTACTGTCGACGTCAAAGATATTATTACGGTTTATGTGCAAAAATATATTTACACTACCTTAAAGTCAAGGCAAAAAAGTTTGGCACCAAAGGTGCGTTCAAACCAAAATAGCATTCGCTGTTCTAGCGCCCGTTCTACGAAATCAACAAATCACGTTTTGTGTACTGATCGAATTTCGTAGAGTGGGAGGTTAGAACAGCGAATGCTCTTTTAGTTTGAACGCACCTTAAACCGTAACAATATCTTTGATGTCGACTGTACATGTGTCAATTTACACTCGATTTTTTTTAATATTATATCAGTCGTATAATCAAACTGTAGTAAATCTTCAACACCTAGATAAGCCCTTCATTACCTCGTACAAATTATGCGCATAACTTACATAAACAAAATGCCTGCCCATTGTACATCTCGACATAAAGCGGCGAAATAACGACATACGTATCTTCATATGACGCGCGTAACCCGAGACTGTTTTGCCATGCTGTATTGTTCGATGATAATCAGAGTTAATTGCCGAAGAGCATTTGTTACACTTTCACTTCACTCAAGGTCTGAGTAATGTTAACCCTTAAACGGTACCTAGACGTTGTACCGTAATACAGGTTGTTTTTTACATTTCCGTTAAATTGGACAGGTTACTTGGGTTGGGACATTAATAAAAGTTGACTGGAATATCGGCTTTTGTTAACTTCGTAAAAAAATATTTTATACATAATAATTGAAATGGCAAATCTCAGGTGACTGACGACACATGTCAAAATAAGTAACATCATCATCATCATCAGCCTATGATAGTCCACTGCAGTAACATTAGGATGTAATAAAGGTTGCAATACGAGTACACTTGTTCAGTCATTAAACTTATTTCTTTAATAACTCAAAAACAGTAAGAGTTAATAAATACACTAGTTTCTTAGAGAAATTGTTTATTTTTGACCTAAATAAGCATCTCTTTCACCGTGTATAAATAGAACTGCTAAGTCGATCGCCTTAAGAGTCCCATACGTAATGGTTTGAAAGTGAAAATCGTTTATAATGAAAAATGTAAATTGCAATATTGTTAAGGTAGTATGAACTAAATAGAGCTACTAGCACGCATACACTATGGCATACATACGCAAGTCGAACCCAACGATGGGCGTGGAACGTAAATAAATGATTATTTGGCGGGAAATCAGAAAAAAAAGTTTTGCAAACTCAAACATGTGATATATCAAACGAAAGGGCTTACTGTGAGGATTTTAAATAATTGTGATTAGAAGGTAAATAATATTTAAGTTATTTAAATAAAAATAAGAGAAAATTAAAGAAATTTGTTCTATACATACTTATAGGTTACATGAAATCACAAGAAGTCTGTAACATTTTTAAATATGATAAAAAAGATCATTGAATATACGGAACCCTTTTCACGCGAGTCAAACTCGCATTGGCCTAATGGCCGGTTTTTTCTTTGCGCTTGACCGGTAACACGGTAACACAGCCGTATTCTTAGATTTAATTACCCATTAAAACTATTCAAAACATTAAAACATTTTATAACACGTCCGTTTTTTGCAATATTACTTTCACTACCGGAACGTTACATTTTAATGGAAGTAAACAGCCCTTAAATAGTGTGGCGGTAGTTGTCGCCTAATAAAGACGCAACTGTCAACATAGTTATGACGCTTGTGACGCAATTTATGGTCGGAGTTATGCGCGAGGAAACGGTAATGTGCCGTGTTGTGAAATTCGTCGGCAGCTATAAGGGTTTGTGTACTTTGTGTAGCAAGTTTTATAATATTACAACATTACATCTACAGCCTATCTCAGTCCACTGCTGTGGGTACGCCTCTCCTACTAACTATGCGTACAGACGCATTAGGAGGTAAATGCCTAAAATCACCACGCTAGGCAAGCGGATTTGCGATCTCAGTAATGTGTCCATGACGCTGCTGCCCATCATCTGTCTCTTACGACACCCTTGGAAAGAGTTCGGGTGGTGGCATGTATATTCTTTCTGCCGTCAGCCCCGTCACCACACGGCCAGGAATATTACAACACATAACATACTAATACTGCGGGAGACTCTAGTTTCCAGATATGCCTACCTTCATACCCTTACCCACAAGCCCCATTCAATCCTGCACAAATACAAGGGCACTACTTTGAAAACTGAAACAAAGGAGCATTTCTTATTATTAAGTCCATTTTCATAATTTAATTTTGAATTACGAGCTCTTTCGATCCCAAA
This sequence comes from Thaumatotibia leucotreta, assembly GCA_025490895.1. NCBI lineage: Eukaryota > Metazoa > Arthropoda > Insecta > Lepidoptera > Tortricidae > Thaumatotibia > Thaumatotibia leucotreta. The sequence goes on from JALPQI010007364.1 coordinate 44,452, forward strand.
AAGAAAAAAAAAATCCATACATTTTCCGGATTTCCTCCTTTGTCACCGTCGTACAAACTTACACTTGCCCCAAACACTGGAGCAGACATCGGAATTCTGGTAGCATTTTTGAGCAGTCATAGGGACTTCTTGTTTATCGACTACCGATTATACATATGTATATCGATAAATGCAGAATACATTGTAAAATAATAATGATTACGAGTACGTCAATACCTACTCGTAATCATTACCTGGTTCCGGGCCTGAAAGAGTTGTTTATGGAAATGGATACAACAAATACTCATTATGGCATGTGCTGTTGTTAAGCCTCCTCCCTACGAACAAATAAAACACGGAAGCCGCACGCCATACTAAATTGCCTTTCAAAAACGGTCCTGAATTTTAGTTGACAAGTGTCACCCCATGTTCAATGCAACACGGCAATGAATTTGAACAACCTATAAAAGCTTTAACCGCCATTTGAAAATATGTAGTTGCGATTGGTCCATCAAAGTTTTGATTGGCGATATTCAAGAAACATTTGTCAAAGATGTTGCGCCGAAATATGCGCGGTGTCACGAAAAGCGCTATGTCCTGCCCATCTTGGCACAATTGAACAATTGGTTTTGGGGGCATTTTTGAGCTGGCGTTAGACGTCCATGTTATATATACTATGGTCGCAGCCTTCTCCTCTTTAAGGTTCGAGTCGTAAAACTCAAGATTCTTAAAGTATTTAAGGTGATGTTTTACACGCCAAGCCCTTAAACAAAGTAACAAGAGGAAGCAGAGCGCAAAGCCCCGGTGCCCGATCAGACGGAGCGACCACTCCCATTGCCTACACACCGTGGCTGTAAACCGTTCGCACCATTACACTGCGCTACCTATGCTTGCTTTGCCGTGTGGTGACGGCAGTAAGAATACATTTGTCACCACACCACCCCAACTCCTCCTGCGGGTGTCGTAAGAATCGACTAAGGGATTGAAGTGTCGCTGACCATTCTACAAGATTGATGATGGGCAGCAGCGTCATCATAGCGGACACATTACTGCGATCGCCAATCCGCTTGACCAGCGTGGCGATTATGGGCATTTATCTCTACGTCTATACGCATGGTTAATAGGAGAGACCTCCGTCCAGCAGTGGACTATCATAGGCTGCTGATGATGATCGGGACAGGTGAAACGTGAAACTAAATAAAAGCATGTGAAAATTGAATAAGCTTTTCCTACATCATGACATTTCTGATAACTCTCTTCGAAATTTTGTTTGAGCTTTATTCCCTTGTAAAATAAGAGTGACAGCTAGTAGCGACAATTGCAGCGTCACGGCTACTTTCGTTTACACGCCTGCCCATAAAACGTCGATCAAGCTTAATCAAATAACCGTTGGTATTAACTGCTACGTACTTTTGACTGTGACGGCTAAACTTTCATACAGATGCTGATCAATAAAAGTTAGCTCGACAGCAACGTATGACTGACAATAATATAAGAAACCATTAATTGGAACCAACGAATTGTCGCATTCACCTTGCATTCACCCCATTCTTATCGAAGGTATGTTCTAATTTTAAAATTCAATTCTGGTTCAAGACACATACACACACACATCGTTTTTTTTTCGTGAACCGTTTATTATTAGAAAATCCCTATAAAAGTCTCAATTCTAACAATTTCACGTTTTACAGATTTTCAATGCTTACATCTTAAAAGAATGCAGAAACACAAATTCTGCGAAATCATCGCCTTAAGAAATTGTCTAATCCACGATTTTGTTTGATTCGATACAATTTTTAATCAATTTCGCATTGGGGCACGACAAGCTGTAATTTGCCTCCAAATCCCTAATTACACGTAATCACGTACAAATGAGATTTGCTCTTTGCAGCCGTACCATGACTTTGCAAGTATCGGTAACGTTAGATTTTTCTCGATACGTAAAGCAGCGGCCCTACCGCAAAAACGAAATTTGTACATTTCGAGGATTTGTCTCTCACACTCTAATGACGCCTTCGTTTGAGTGACAGACTGACAGAGAAAAAACCTCGAAATTTCCGAATTTCGATTTTCGCGGTAGTAGGCCAGGTTATCGCGCTCGCTCCAATTATATCAGTGCGAGCGCGATAGAATGCTTTACGCACAGATGTCATGTATACCATAGATCAAGCAAACGTATATTCTACTTAGCGTGTCAAATGAACTCGGTGAAATCCACTGAGTTGTCCGTCTTTAATCGCAGCTTGCAGCTTTCGGGCGTCAAATTTTGTAAGTTAAAGTGAACAAAAACATTAATAATGCCTCCTTAAGTAATATTAATTGCAACAACACAAAAAATATGAATATTCAAGGGCCTGAGACATATTTAAAATCATAGGCAAGTAACAACTTCAGTACAAAATCTGACACGCTCGGCCGCCATGCGAATGAATGAACTTGTTTCTTCTATCCAAATCTAATTCTGTGGCTTTACGTATCGAGTAAAACCTAACGTATTCTTTACTTTCCAACTCATGGTACGACTACTGGTATAAAATAGCGTGCCAGCGAGTAAAAGTGAGACAGTGCCGATAAAATGGTCAGTATCGGTTGGAAATCCTCCGTAATTGCCGATGCAGGCGATGGCTGCAGATCATAATTATCTACACGACATGAATATTCAACAAGTAGATACAGTTAGATGCAGAATGCAGAATAAAACGCGTAAGCATGCGTACACGGAAAGCTGGACGCGATCTCATACTAAACGGCCATTTTCTATAAACAAAATGCGTACCTGATATTGCATACATACTTAGTAGGGACATAGTGACAGAGAGAGCGACTTTGTTTTATTAAACGGTTTTTATTAACTTCACCGCGTATCAACTGTCGTCGATGCTTCAAATCTTGTGATCGATTTTTCGACCACTTCCACTGCACCGATTTCAATAAAATTTGGAACTCTTATCAAGTCCCCATGACAATGCAATATTATAATATTTGTATCCTTGTATCCTCAAAGCCTGATGCTGCAGACGTACTGCTTACCTTAACCGAGAGTGTTAGACACGTGAAAATGAAAGTATAGCATGTTTGGCATAATCAAATCCTAACAGCCTGATCTTGACCTCCAACTCCTCACTCCTGATGCTGCAGTACTGCCTACAATAACCGCAAAGTTTATCTTTTATCGCTATCTTGATTTTAAAGAAGTTCTTTAGATATTAAGTAGAAACATGCGAATTTAATACTAACATCCAACTCCTCAAATCTGATACGCCAGTGTTACTGCCTGCCACAATCGCTAGGTTTAGCGATATGTAGATTTTGTAGTACTGCCCTAGATATTTGGTAGAAACATACGGATTTAATTATCGTCATCATCATCATATCAGCTGAAAGACGTTCGGTGAATATAGCCCCCCAAAGATAGCCACAAGGACCGGCCCTGTGCCACCCGCATCCAGCGACCTTCACCAGGTCATGAGTCCACCTTGTGAGGAGTCTACCCACGCTGCGCCTTCCGGTACGTGACCGCCACTCGAGAACCTTACCGCCCCAACGGCCATCGGTTCCACGCAATCCACGCGCGACGAGCCCTACCCATTTTAGTTTAGCGATTCGAAGAGCTATATCGGTTACTTTGGTTCTACTGCGGGTGGTCTCTTTGTAATCCAATCTCGCAGAGAGACTCTTAGCATAGGCCTCTCCATTGCCCTTTGGGTGACTTTGAGCCTTCTTATGAGGCCCATTGTAAGCGACTACGGTTTAGTACCGTATGTCATTGCTGCGGCTCTCCGGCTGATAGACTCATAGGGTGACAGCGTGAGTGGATCGTGTAGGGCGAGCCGTTGGGCCTACGGCCCTCTAGCTGATAAAGTGACAGCGTGAGTGGTTCGCGTAGGACGGGCCGTCGGGCCTGCGGCCCTCCAGCTGATAGAGTGACAGCGTGAGTGGTTCGCGTAGGGCGAGCCGTCGGGCCTGCGGCCCTCCAGCTGATAGAGTGACAGCGTGAGTGGTTCGCGTAGGTCGAGCCGTCGGACCTACGGCCCTCTAGCTGATAGAGCGACAGCGTGAGTGGTTCGCGTAGTGCGAGCCGTCGGGCTTGCGGCCCTCCAGCTGATAGAGTGACAGCGTGAGTGAATCACGTAGGGCGAGTCGTCGGGCCTACGGCCCTCCAGCTGATAGAGTGACAGCGTGAGTGGTTCACGTAGGGCGAGCAGTCGGGCCTGCGGCCCCCCAGCTGATAGAGTGACAGCGTGAGTGGTTCGCGTAGGGCGGGCCGTCGGGCCTGCGGCCCTCCAGCTGATAGAGTAACAGTGTGAGTGGTTCGCGTAGGGCGAGCCGTCGGGCCTGCGGCCCTCCAGCTGATAGAGTGACAGCGTGAGTGGTTCGCGTAGGGCGAGCCGTCGGGCCTGCGGCCCTCCAGCTGATAGAGTGACAGCGTGAGTGGTTAGCGTAGTGCGAGCCGTCGGGCTTGCGGCCCTCCAGCTGATAGAGTGACAGCGTGAGTGAATCACGTAGGGCGAGTCGTCGGGCCTACGGCCCTCCAGCTGATAGAGTGACAGCGTGAGTGGTTCGCGTAGGGCGGGCCGTCGGGCCTGCGGCCCTCCAGCTGATAGAGTGACAACGTGAGTGGTTCGCGAAGGGCGGGCCGTCGGGCCTACGGCCCTCTAGCTGATAGAGTGACAGCGTGAGTGGTTCGCGTAGGGCGGGCCATCGGGCCTGCGGCCCTCCAGCTGATAGAGTGACAGCGTGAGTGGTTCGCGTAGGGCAAGCCGTCGGGCCTGCGGCCCTCCAGCTGATAGAGTGACAGCGTGAGTGGTTCGCGAAGGGCGGGCCGTCGGGCCTACGGCCCTCCAGCTGATAGAGTGACACCGTGAGTGATTCGCGAAGGGCGGGCCGTCGGGCCTGCGGCCCTCCAGCTGATAGAGTGACAGCGTGAGTGGTTCGCGTAGAGCAAGCCGTCGGGCCTGCGGCCCTCCAGCTGATAGAGTGACAGCGTGAGTGAATCGCGTAGGGCGAGCCGTCGGGCCTGCGGCCCTCCAGCTGATAGAGTGACAGCGTGAGTGGTTCACGTAGGGCGAGCCGTCGGGCCTACGGCCCTCCAGCTGATAGAGTGACAGCGTGAGTGGTTTGCGTAGGGCGGGCCGTCGGGCCTGCGGCCCTCCACCTGATAGAGTGACAGTGTGAGTGGTTCGCGTAGGGCGAGCCGTCGGGCCTGCGGCCCTCCAGCTGATAGAGTGACAGCGTGAGTGAATCGTGTAGGGCCAGCTGTCGAGCCGGCGGCCCTCGGGTTGATAGACTGATGGCGCAGGTGGTTTGCGTAGGACGTGCACTCGGACCTGCGGTCCTCCAGTTGATATACAGAGAGTGTGAGTCTCTCGGATTCACGTAGTGCGTGCCATAGTGCCGTCGGGCCTATGGCCCTCCAGTTGATAGATTGCATGGATTGACCCTTTAGGCCCTCGGTTCGCGTCGGACTTTTGCGCGCGCGTTGGTCGACTCAGAGAATGAGTTTATATTTTATAATATCACTCGAAATTCGACTTGTATAAAAATTTCAACTTGAAATTATCAATAAACCAAATTATTGATATATTCCTTATTGTCAGATCTCTGTTAACTAAGGTACTTATTGTATGAATAACACGTCCATTTGAGATACTTCGGGCATTCAACCTTACATTAACCACGCAGAGCCTTTGGTTTTTATTTGTCAATCGAGATATTAAATTTAAAAAAATGGTGTCGGATTTCTAAAAAATATCTATTCATTAGGGATTGGCCCCCCGTTACACATAAAATAATGTCCATTACGTTTACATATGTATCGTGATTCGTGATGAAAGCGCGAGAGTATAAACGCTACTTAGCATGCATAATTTTATTACATATTACAAACAACATCGGTATAGTATCGGAAATTAACTTAACAATTGCACTAAAAACTTGAAAATAAAATAAGTAAAAAAAGTTTTAAGTTAAACGGTTTTTAATGCACCAAAAACTAGAAAATAAAAATTTGTTATAACTAACCGTAGATGCAACTTTCTGTAGATTACTCACGTGAAACTATTATCACTGTAGTTTTCCCAAGTCGGATGCTGAAAGCCACGTTTAGCCTCTATGTCAGTGGATTAAGCGTTACCTAATCGGAAACTTTTACGTAAAACTAAAATAAAAACGTGGGGCGTTATTATGAAGAAAGAAACATACAAGTTCAAAATATGTAATTGTAGCTTTAATTTTGCAATTAATCATCCATCTGTTCCATCACTTCCACAGAGGTAAATAGCTTTTATCAAGGCCAGAACAAAACTTATTACACTATTGCTGTCTTGATTTATATGTGATTTAATTGCGTACGCCCCACGTTTTTATTTCAGTTTTACGTAAAAGTTCCCGATTAGGTAACGCTTAATCCACTGACATAGAGGCTAAACGTGGCTTTCAGCATCCGACTTGGGAAAACTACGGTGATAATAGTTTCACGTGAGTAATCTACAGAAAGTTGCATCTACGGTTAGTTATAACAAATTTTTATTTTCTAGTTTTTGGTGCATTAAAAACCGTTTAACTTAAAACTTTTTTTACTTATTTTATACTACTATCTTTGTAGTGATTTTGTCAAAGTGCAGGCCTGTCGCGAACGTAAATCGTCAAGCATCTGTCTCTGACACTTCAACAAAAACTTAAATGACAAAAGTATCTAATAAATAAAAAGTACATTAAGTGTTGTTTATATTGAGTACTTCATTTTATTAAATTGATGTTGTTTAAGCAGAGTAAACAATCAAATATTAAATTACAAAATATTTACAACTAAATACCTAACAAAACTGTATTAAATTATAAATTAATACTTATAAAATATCACTACAAAGTACACTTACTTAAAAAAACCTAAATAACTAATTAAAAATCTAAACATGGTCCCGTAAACATTATGCCAAAGATGCTGGCAGCATTCCCTCGCTGTATACTAATGCTAATACGCTTCGATAGGAAGCTTATCGCAGCGAAGAGAATATTTTGTTAGTAAACTGTACTTCACCTTCACACCACACAAACATTTCAACAACGTTTAGTTGTTCACCATGTTCAAAATTCATAACAATCTCGCTGTTTCATTCGATTTGATGGTGGTGAGGTAATTTCTGCATTACTAATTTGTAAACGATAGATCTACGTATTATGTACTTTAACTTTCTGTGACTAAGTTACGTATTAAAGACAGTTTTCTGGTGACAGTGACATCGTTAGTTTTCACAGAAGTGGCCATAGCAGCATAGCACTGCCGTGTCATGGGATAGGTAATAATAAAATAAGTAAAAAAAGTTTTAATTTAAACGGTTTTTATTGCACCAAAAACTAGAAAATAAATATTAGTTGTAACTAACCGTAGATGCTACTTTCTGTAGATTAGTCACGTGAAACTATTATCACTGTAGTCTTCCCAAGTTGGATGCTGAAAGCCACGTTTAACCTCTATGTCAGTGGATTAAGCGTTACTTAATCGGAAACTTTTACCAAACTGAAATAAAAACGTGGGGCGTACGCAATTGTGATTAAGTTACTACAATTGTTTAAGAACAAACATAGAAATCAAGACAGCAATAGTGTAATAAGTTTTGTTCTGGCTTTGATAAAAGTTATTTACCTCTGTAGAAGTATTGGAACAGAAGGATGATTAATTGCAAAATTAAAGTTACAATTTCATATTTTGTACTTGTATGTTTCTTTATAATAACGCCCCACGTTTTTATTTTAGTTTGGTAAAAGTTTCCGATTAAGTAACGCTTAATCCACTGACATAGAGGTTAAACGTGGTTTTCAGCATCCAACTTGGGAAGACTACAGTGATAATAGTTTCACGTGACTAATCTACAGAAAGTAGCATCTACGGTTAGTTACAACTAATATTTATTTTCTAGTTTTTGGTGCAATAAAAACCGTTTAAATTAAAACTTTTTTTACTTATTTTATTTTCAAGTTTTTAGTGCAATTGTAAAGTTAATTTCCGATACTATATCTACTTATTCTAGATCAAAGATGTTGTTTGTAATATGCAATACAATTATGCATGCTAGCGTTTAACTCTCGCGCTTGAATCACGACACATATGTAAACGTAATGGACATTATTTTATGTGTAACGAGAGGGGAATCCCTACTGAATAGATATTTTTAGAAATCCGACACTAAAAAAATGTCAGCTTGAATGCCCGAAGTGTCTCAAATGGACGTGTTATTCATACAATAGGTACCTTAGATAACAGAGATCTGACAATAAGGAATATATCAATCAATTTGGTTTATTGAGAAAATCTACGTTAAATTTTTATGTTGAACACATTATACAAGTCGAATTTCGAGACTATAAAATATAAACTCATACTGTCAGTCGACTAACCGGAGGACCACAGGTCTGATGGAAAGTCCGACGCGAACCGAGGGCCCAAAGGGTCAATCCATGCAGTCTATCAACCGGAGAGCCATAGGCTCGACGGCACTATGGCACGCACTACGTGAACCGGAGGGACTCACACTCTCTGTCTATCAACCGGACGGCCGCAAGCCCGACGGCACGCCCTACGCGAACCCGAGGGATATACTCATACTCTCAGTCTTATCAAACTGATGACTGCAGGTCCAACTGCACGTCCTACGCGAGTCATTCACGCTGTGAGTGTATCAGCTGGAGGGCCGCAGGCCCGACGGCTCGCCCTGCGCGATCCACTCACGCTGTCACTCTATCAGCTGGAGGGCCGCAGGCCCGACAGCCCGCCCTACGCGAACCGCTCACGCTGTCACTCTATCAGCTGGAGGGCCGCAGGCCCGACAGCTCGTCCTACGCGAACCACTCACGCTGTCACTCTATCAGATGGAGGGCCGCAGGCCCGACGGCTTGCCCTACGCGATCTACTGACGCTGTCACTCTATCAGCTGGAGGGCCGCAGGCCCAACGGCTCGCCCTACGCGATCTACTGACGCTGTTACTATATCAGCTGGAGGGCCGCAGGCCCAACGGCTCGCCCTACGCTACGCGATCCACTCACGCTGTCACTATATCAGCTGGAGGGCCGCAGGCCCGACGGCTCGCCCTACGCGAACCACTCACGCTGTCACTCTATCAGCTGGAGGGCCGCACGCCCGACGGCTTGCCCTACGCGATCCACTCACGCTGTTACTCTATCAGCTGGAGGGCCGCAGGCCCGACGGCTTGCCTTACGCGATCCACTCACGCTGTTACTCTATCAGCTGGAGGGCCGCAGGCCCGACGGCTAGCTCTACGCGAACCATTCACGCGGTCACTCTATCAGCTGGAGGGCCGCAGGCCCGACGGCTCGCCCTACGCGATCCACTCACGCTGTGTCTAGATCAGCTGGAGGGCCGCAGGCCCAACGGCTCACCCTACGCGATCCACTCACGCTGTTACTATATCAGCTGGAGGGCCGCAGGCCCGACGGCTCACCCTACGCGATCCACTCACGCTGTCACTATATCAGCTGGAAGGCTGCAGGCGTCATAAGAAGGCTCAATGTCACCCAAATTGCAATGGAGAGGGCTATGAGGAGTCTCTCTGCGATATCGGATTAGAAATGAGTTCATCCGCAGCAGAATCAAAGTAACCGATATAGCTCTTCGAATCGCTGAGCTGAAGTGGCAGTGGGCGGGGCTCGTTGCGCGTGGAACCGATGGCCGTTGGGGCGGTAAGGTTCTCGAGTGGCGGTCACGTACTGGAAGGCGCAGCGTGGGTAGGCCCCCCACAAGGTGGACTCATGACCTGGTGAAGGTCGCTGGATGCAGGTGGCGCAGGGCCGGTCCTTGTGGCAATCTTTGGGGAGGCCTATATTCACCAGTGAACGTCTTTCGGCTTATATGATGATGATGATGATGATAATGAAATCCGTATGTTTCTACCAAATATCTAAATCAGTACTTCAAAATCTGCATAACGCTAAACCTAGCGGTTGTGGCAGGCAGTAACACTGGAGTATCAGATTTGAGGAGTTGGACGTTAATATTAAATTCGCATGTTTCTACTTAAGTAATACCTAAACAACTTCTTTAAAATCAAGATATCGATAAAAGATAAATCTTGCGGTTATTGTAGGCAGTACTGCAGCATCAGGAGTGAGGAGTTGGAAGTCAAGATCAGGCTGTTAGTATTTGATTATGTCAAACATGCTATACATTCATTTTCACGTGTCTAACACACTCGGTTAAGGCAAGCAGTACGTCTGCAGCATCAGGTTTTGAGGATACAAGGATACAAATATTATAATATTGCATTGTCATGGGAACTTGATAAGAGTTCCAAATTTCATTGATTTTGGTGCAGTAGAAGTGGTCGAAAAATCGAACACAAGATTTGAAGCATCGACGACAGTTGATACGCGGTGAAGTTAATAAAAACCGTTTAAAAACAGTCGAATGACACTGCAGATTGCTACTATGGCCAAGGTGCGGTCTACAAGTTACAATCGCCATAAGATATATTATATCGTAGCGGCCAGGTGCTTCATGGAGTATGTGATGTATGGAGAAAGTGATTTTTTTTCGCGATTTCGGGCTTGGTCCCATACTAAAAGTTGCTCAGTATGACTTATATACGGTGTGTGAGGTTATTAGTTACTCAGAAAACACCGAGTATATATTTACACCCCGTGTATGAGACAAACGCGGCCCTCATGGATAGGGCTGCCAACCGTCCCGCTATATGCGGGACGTCCCGTTTCTGGGGCCCTAAAGTTTGGGTCCCGCAAAGAGTTGACGCGGGACGCCAGTTGTCCCGCTTTTCACGGAATACTGAACTGAAAATACTAAAATAATAATGTGAATACGTAAATGAAAGCAATTTAAGATTTCGTCATGTTAATTTGAATATACCGCGACGTCCGCACCAATAGCCCGCGAGCACAGTGCACTGAACATGTACCTATAACTGCTAAAATATGAATTATTGTGTTGGGTGCATAGGTTCATCTAAATTGAAACGATCTGAAACTAAGCATTGTTTTTTAATGTTAATGTCATTCGCGTCCCGCATTTTATATCCAAGTCCCGCAATTTATTCGCGAATGTCCCGCATATCTGTGATTTTTGGTTGGCAGCCCTACTCATGGATCTTAAATTGTAGTCACGCCTAAACAATAGAGTTATGTAACAGCAGGTAACATACGCGTGCCTCGATAGTTATACTTGTGTCGCAACCGGTTAATAACAATAATAACTGCCTTACTTTATTACCATGCAATTAAATTATTACATTTATTACTATTACGTCTGATCCGAACGCAAAAATCCAGGTATTCTAGGTATCTAATAGGCTCAAAATCCAGATTTATGGTCTATATTAGATTCTTATTACCAGAGATCGTACGATTTCCAGCATTTTTGGTACAATGTAGTTCGTTAAGGGATATGGTGTAAGTTATTTATAAGGAGATAGTGAGTTAAGGTTCGTTATTGTCTTAGAACGTGTTATTACTTGTTTCAACTTAAACTGACCCTTGGATTCCTTTAACTAAATTTCTAGGGTTTTTGGTGAAATTTATTGAAAAAAAATACACAATTATAATAACAATGACATTAGATATAACTAACTTACAAAATAACTACAACACAATAAAACAAATAAAAAACGAAACCTACGATAAACACTAATCAAACAACCCTCCCCGAGTCATTCCCGGTGCAAAAGTGCCCATAACGCTGGCAGCATTGCCGCGCTGAATGGCGATAGCCAACCTTTGCAGCAAGAATGACCCGGAACGAGGGTCGTGACCCCTCTCTCGTAACCGATGTCCTAGCGCGGTAAAGAAGACCCTGGCCTCCGAACACCAGCAACCCATGGTCTCCACAGCCAGCGGCACGAACAAGTAATTCGAGAGTAGGTACTGCATACTTCTCCCGCTTACGTACGGCCGCCGACTCAGCAGCCGCTCCGGGTGTTCGCATTGTACGACTTAGGTGCGACATAGCAAAAGTACTGACACACAAAAGTATTGGTGAAATGTAATTGAGTTATAAGGAATCCAGGAGTCAATTTTTAGCTGTACGTATCCTAACACGTTGTAATACAAAGATGAACTTTAACTCGCTATCTCCTTTCGAATAACTTACTTCACATCCCTTAATTGAACTACACTGCATCAAAAATTGTGGATATCGTACGATGTCTGCTTATTACTGACCTAAGTTGATTTTATACAATACTATCGTATGGTTTTAATTCTTTTACATTCTCTTTTTTAGACATTTTCCGCGCTAACTAATTGTATAGTAGTAGAGCTCGTAAAAAAACGAGGTAATGAAAAAATACATCACCGGTTGCATTTGTTATCTATTTAATATTTATTCGTTTGCTTTATTATTTTCCCCTCACTAGCTCGTAAAGTGCTCGTTTATCCTTTAATACGAACGTGTAAAAACGCATATTATTCACTTGTGTGGCAAAGTAATGACCTTGGAGCGTATTCGTTTAACAGATAACAAAACGTAAAATGCTCATGGAAATCGTTTAAATTAAATTCGAGAATTTAGTGTAAAATACAAACCTTTATATAATATGATGATTTTAATACATAAATCCGAAACTTCCATAACTAACAATTGTTTTAGTGAATGGTGATAAGATGACTAGATGCAATCACAAAACGCAGGAACTGTCAACGTCAACATTGTCAATGAATATTAGTAAACTAAACAACTTTCAGAGTGTTCTGTTATAAGTTTGTAAAAATAATGAATGAAAATGATTTAATAATGCATGGTGTTGGTGTGCAACTATAGGAATGTGAGAAAGTCGTGCTGCGTTTACTTTTTATTAAACGGTTTTTATTAACTTCACCGCGTATCAACTGTCGTCGATGCTTCAAATCTTGTGATCGATTTTTCGACCACTTCCACTGCACCGATTTCAATAAAATTTGGAACTCTTATCAAGTCCCCATGACAATGCAATATTATAATATTTGTATCCTTGTATCCTCAAAGCCTGATGCTGCAGACGTACTGCTTACCTTAACCGAGAGTGTTAGACACGTGAAAATGAAAGTATAGCATGTTTGGCATAATCAAATCCTAACAGCCTGATCTTGACCTCCAACTCCTCACTCCTGATGCTGCAGTACTGCCTACAATAACCGCAAAGTTTATCTTTTATCGCTATCTTGATTTTAAAGAAGTTCTTTAGATATTAAGTAGAAACATGCGAATTTAATACTAACATCCAACTCCTCAAATCTGATACGCCAGTGTTACTGCCTGCCACAATCGCTAGGTTTAGCGATATGTAGATTTTGTAGTACTGCCCTAGATATTTGGTAGAAACATACGGATTTAATTATCGTCATCATCATCATATCAGCTGAAAGACGTTCGGTGAATATAGCCCCCCAAAGATAGCCACAAGGACCGGCCCTGTGCCACCCGCATCCAGCGACCTTCACCAGGTCATGAGTCCACCTTGTGAGGAGTCTACCCACGCTGCGCCTTCCGGTACGTGACCGCCACTCGAGAACCTTACCGCCCCAACGGCCATCGGTTCCACGCAATCCACGCGCGACGAGCCCTACCCATTTTAGTTTAGCGATTCGAAGAGCTATATCGGTTACTTTGGTTCTACTGCGGGTGGTCTCTTTGTAATCCAATCTCGCAGAGAGACTCTTAGCATAGGCCTCTCCATTGCCCTTTGGGTGACTTTGAGCCTTCTTATGAGGCCCATTGTAAGCGACTACGGTTTAGTACCGTATGTCATTGCTGCGGCTCTCCGGCTGATAGACTCATAGGGTGACAGCGTGAGTGGATCGTGTAGGGCGAGCCGTTGGGCCTACGGCCCTCTAGCTGATAAAGTGACAGCGTGAGTGGTTCGCGTAGGACGGGCCGTCGGGCCTGCGGCCCTCCAGCTGATAGAGTGACAGCGTGAGTGGTTCGCGTAGGGCGAGCCGTCGGGCCTGCGGCCCTCCAGCTGATAGAGTGACAGCGTGAGTGGTTCGCGTAGGTCGAGCCGTCGGACCTACGGCCCTCTAGCTGATAGAGCGACAGCGTGAGTGGTTCGCGTAGTGCGAGCCGTCGGGCTTGCGGCCCTCCAGCTGATAGAGTGACAGCGTGAGTGAATCACGTAGGGCGAGTCGTCGGGCCTACGGCCCTCCAGCTGATAGAGTGACAGCGTGAGTGGTTCACGTAGGGCGAGCAGTCGGGCCTGCGGCCCCCCAGCTGATAGAGTGACAGCGTGAGTGGTTCGCGTAGGGCGGGCCGTCGGGCCTGCGGCCCTCCAGCTGATAGAGTAACAGTGTGAGTGGTTCGCGTAGGGCGAGCCGTCGGGCCTGCGGCCCTCCAGCTGATAGAGTGACAGCGTGAGTGGTTCGCGTAGGGCGAGCCGTCGGGCCTGCGGCCCTCCAGCTGATAGAGTGACAGCGTGAGTGGTTAGCGTAGTGCGAGCCGTCGGGCTTGCGGCCCTCCAGCTGATAGAGTGACAGCGTGAGTGAATCACGTAGGGCGAGTCGTCGGGCCTACGGCCCTCCAGCTGATAGAGTGACAGCGTGAGTGGTTCGCGTAGGGCGGGCCGTCGGGCCTGCGGCCCTCCAGCTGATAGAGTGACAACGTGAGTGGTTCGCGAAGGGCGGGCCGTCGGGCCTACGGCCCTCTAGCTGATAGAGTGACAGCGTGAGTGGTTCGCGTAGGGCGGGCCATCGGGCCTGCGGCCCTCCAGCTGATAGAGTGACAGCGTGAGTGGTTCGCGTAGGGCAAGCCGTCGGGCCTGCGGCCCTCCAGCTGATAGAGTGACAGCGTGAGTGGTTCGCGAAGGGCGGGCCGTCGGGCCTACGGCCCTCCAGCTGATAGAGTGACACCGTGAGTGATTCGCGAAGGGCGGGCCGTCGGGCCTGCGGCCCTCCAGCTGATAGAGTGACAGCGTGAGTGGTTCGCGTAGAGCAAGCCGTCGGGCCTGCGGCCCTCCAGCTGATAGAGTGACAGCGTGAGTGAATCGCGTAGGGCGAGCCGTCGGGCCTGCGGCCCTCCAGCTGATAGAGTGACAGCGTGAGTGGTTCACGTAGGGCGAGCCGTCGGGCCTACGGCCCTCCAGCTGATAGAGTGACAGCGTGAGTGGTTTGCGTAGGGCGGGCCGTCGGGCCTGCGGCCCTCCACCTGATAGAGTGACAGTGTGAGTGGTTCGCGTAGGGCGAGCCGTCGGGCCTGCGGCCCTCCAGCTGATAGAGTGACAGCGTGAGTGAATCGTGTAGGGCCAGCTGTCGAGCCGGCGGCCCTCGGGTTGATAGACTGATGGCGCAGGTGGTTTGCGTAGGACGTGCACTCGGACCTGCGGTCCTCCAGTTGATATACAGAGAGTGTGAGTCTCTCGGATTCACGTAGTGCGTGCCATAGTGCCGTCGGGCCTATGGCCCTCCAGTTGATAGATTGCATGGATTGACCCTTTAGGCCCTCGGTTCGCGTCGGACTTTTGCGCGCGCGTTGGTCGACTCAGAGAATGAGTTTATATTTTATAATATCACTCGAAATTCGACTTGTATAAAAATTTCAACTTGAAATTATCAATAAACCAAATTATTGATATATTCCTTATTGTCAGATCTCTGTTAACTAAGGTACTTATTGTATGAATAACACGTCCATTTGAGATACTTCGGGCATTCAACCTTACATTAACCACGCAGAGCCTTTGGTTTTTATTTGTCAATCGAGATATTAAATTTAAAAAAATGGTGTCGGATTTCTAAAAAATATCTATTCATTAGGGATTGGCCCCCCGTTACACATAAAATAATGTCCATTACGTTTACATATGTATCGTGATTCGTGATGAAAGCGCGAGAGTATAAACGCTACTTAGCATGCATAATTTTATTACATATTACAAACAACATCGGTATAGTATCGGAAATTAACTTAACAATTGCACTAAAAACTTGAAAATAAAATAAGTAAAAAAAGTTTTAAGTTAAACGGTTTTTAATGCACCAAAAACTAGAAAATAAAAATTTGTTATAACTAACCGTAGATGCAACTTTCTGTAGATTACTCACGTGAAACTATTATCACTGTAGTTTTCCCAAGTCGGATGCTGAAAGCCACGTTTAGCCTCTATGTCAGTGGATTAAGCGTTACCTAATCGGAAACTTTTACGTAAAACTAAAATAAAAACGTGGGGCGTTATTATGAAGAAAGAAACATACAAGTTCAAAATATGTAATTGTAGCTTTAATTTTGCAATTAATCATCCATCTGTTCCATCACTTCCACAGAGGTAAATAGCTTTTATCAAGGCCAGAACAAAACTTATTACACTATTGCTGTCTTGATTTATATGTGATTTAATTGCGTACGCCCCACGTTTTTATTTCAGTTTTACGTAAAAGTTCCCGATTAGGTAACGCTTAATCCACTGACATAGAGGCTAAACGTGGCTTTCAGCATCCGACTTGGGAAAACTACAGTGATAATAGTTTCACGTGAGTAATCTACAGAAAGTTGCATCTACGGTTAGTTATAACAAATTTTTATTTTCTAGTTTTTGGTGCATTAAAAACCGTTTAACTTAAAACTTTTTTTACTTATTTTATTCGTGCTAAGGTTACTGCGACAAAATCTAGCATTAAATACATGATGCATTTGGAAAATTATTATCACTAACCCGATGATGATTGTAATGTGAACAAATAATTACCTTTTTTGAGTTTCCTCGCTATAGTGAGGGGAAAAGTTTTGTGTTACACACGGGTGCAAATGTATTTTACTTCTCGTATGTTAAAACACTCGCTGAGCTCAGGATTCTATTTTAGAACTTTTTCAACTATAGAATCCTTTCACTTTGTAATGGCAACATATCACATAGGTTAATTATTATTTCTAGAGATATGTCTTCTTACTTATGACAATGGAACGCACCAAATGATGGACACACTTTCTAAAACATAACGTAATAAAATAACATTGCATTTCTTTATCTTATGAAAGACAATGCGCATTTCTAAGGAACAAACCCATTAAGACCCTGTCTATTTTTTTAGACGGAATAAACTTTTGCGCTTGTGAATTCCACAGAATCGCCCAGGACCACTTAAACATGTGGAAACGATTACAACCAAAGACGCTTGACTACAAGGCACAATAACAACATCGTAGCGTCAGACAAGGAAAGCGCCACATGCTGCCAAAGGTGTGACAGAGAGGCTAAATCAACCCCGGATACCTATCTACGTGACGCTCGCCGCCCCGCCATTTTGCAACTAAAAGATCTACGATGCGTTTGCGCAGTTTTCGAAAGTCAAATCCTTATATCAATGTTTATAAAGTCGGAAATAGATATAAGTAGCGATAAGATAATATTGTAAAGGTTTTCCTTAGGGAAATGTGTAGTGTATGGAGGACACTTCGATTGCAGCCGGGAAGAATGCGAGTCGCGCAGTTCTGTAACAGTTTCGATATTTTTGGAATATTATTAGATTAATTATCTAAATCGTACATTAGAATCAGTGGTTGCCGATCCAGTATTCACAGCTAAGTGTTTTATTACCAATTGTGTCGTGTGCATTCTAAATAATATATGTAAATCATATTTCATTAATTAAATTGGTTTAAATAATATAGGTACTATAAGGTACTTTGTAAATATTTGGTTACATTAATATTGACCACTTTTATTTTAATAACTGAGTACACACGACATACCTTTTATGATTGTTTTGATTGTCCTTGTGTGATATTTGTGTATAGAATTATAATATTGTGTTGGGT
>JALPQI010007365.1:0-35484 GCA_025490895.1 Thaumatotibia leucotreta
TTTTGTAGTGACAGCATGTTGGCAGGCTTGTAGACCCTCAAACACACGACCCACAAACAATTTTAAATTCAAGATACATGTGCGATGGCTTTCTAAACTAATGAGCTGTCAATGTCATTGTCAATTTCAATTGATTGATGTGTAGCTGTAGCAGAGTAGTCTAAAAAGTAAAAACTAAATTATTGCTAGAAAGACTGGGAAGTTAACGTTGTTTTAAGCTTTGTGAATTAGTGTATTCATGTAGCATTGTGTTATCTTTTTGTTGTCCATTTCAAGACTACACACTCTATTGAAAATGTCTTCGGAAACGGCTCAAGTGAGCTCCTTGCCACTGCCCCCTATGCAGTATATAAATTTTTACACTGATGACAATGTGAGACGAAATAGAGCTCCACTACCACCAAGACCTATTCATGACTCGTATTCAATGTTTGGTCACCCATTTAATGCTGATGATACAATAATAAGATCATTGGAAAGTCAAGTAAGTTAAATAATATTTTTTACTCCATAATCTCAGTAAAGTAACAAAAGTAGAAATCAAACATCTTGATGAAGCAATCGCCGACCATTGGGACAGATCCCTTAGAACCGTCATGGGATGGCTATGGGCTTTTTAATTGGCTTTCATGACAAAGCAGTTATTCCAAACATACTAGGCAACATCAAGATTAACGTTTTATTGTATGGTTTTTTTACGTGCTTATTTATGAAAAAAATATGCTTACATTTATTTTCCATTTTGTCAGGGTTTCAGAAGATTGTATCCAATGCATTTTGATAGAAGGAGAGAACTGAAAAAATTAAACCATTCATTGCTGGTGAATTTCTTAGATTTGTTAGACCTGCTTGTTCACTGCCCAGATTCACCAAAGAGAGCTGAAAAGGTGGAAGATCTGAGCCTATTATTTATTCACATTCATCACCTGCTCAATGAATTTAGACCACATCAGGCCAGAGAAACTTTGAGAGTTATGATGGAACTTCAAAAACGTCAAAGAGTCGAAACTACTCTAAGGTAATACTAACGTTGTAGTTTTGATGTATTAAATGAAGAACACAGGAGCATATAAATGGATTTAAGTTAATTCAAGAATTAACAGCCCGTTTCACATAAAATTATCACCATCCTTTTCCCCAGGCCTATAAATGAAAAGGATAGTTAAAATTAATCTTGACAAATATATTTTATTTAAGAGTGATGAAGCGGGTCCAAAATGTAATAGATTCAATTATTATTTTTTCAGATTCCAGAAGCATTTAGACAAGGTTCAAGATATCTTGCAAAATGCTCTTCAGGGTTTGCCAAATCAAAATGAAGTTGAATCTCACTTCAAAATACCTATAGAGATTCTTGATCACATGGCTGGAGGCAATGGTGATGGTGCAAATGCTGACCCCTGCTTCGAACTTGACCGCCTTATGTGTAATGTTGTAGATAATATGAGATAGGCTTAGCTACTTTCTTTAGATACAGAAGTTACTCATAGGTTAAGGGGCACCCTGTTATTTTTACATACCTTTATGTAATCAGTACACCACACAATTTTATTTTTTGAATAAGTAGGTAACTGAATAGGTAGTATTTATGCTAAAAATCTATGTACATTGTGCATTAAGGGTGGTAAATTTCACATGGGTTTGTAATTCTTGTACTGCCCATGGCACACTATGTTTTTCATCAGGGAAAAAGAAACAAAAAAATATATTTTTGCAAAACTACTTGAGGTGCTCTAAATAATTTGTAAAAATTCTGGATTATTCAAAATCAATCATATGAGTGACCAAGCACCAGGTAAGTTATGGTGCCCTGGTTCTTCAATTATATCCTTCTTATTACAATAATTACTACTGTGACATAATGTTTTATGAAACTCCACTATTGCCCTAGGACAAAGACTGTTATGATGAAAACAAATAACAAGACAAATCATGTCAGGAGTTTTTGAAAGATCTAAGCAACTAACTAACTGAGAACTTCATAAATTTTTGACGCATTCACTGCCAGGGGGTGTGGCCTAGGAACATACTTGTATGAAGGCGTACGCACATGTGAATGTAAATGTTAATAAAATAGTTATTTATTATACAAGGGGGCAAAGTTGTTGTTTAACTGTCGTGCCAATATTGAGACCTGAGCTAGCGAAAGATTCCAAAATTGAGCCACGAGCGTAGCGAGTGGTTCAAAAACTGGAATCTTGAGCATTGCGAAGGTCTCAAGGCACGAGAGTTGAACAAACTTTGCCGCCAAGTGTAATACAACTTTTTTCCCCTCACTATCGCGAGGAAATATGATTACAAATCTCATCCAAATGTAAATTAACTTAAAGAAACCATTTAAAACTCAATGTCGAAACGTATCGTAGAATAGAGTTACGTAAATATATATAGCCAATGGCTTACAAAGTCACCCATGAGTACGACCAATTTAACATGTGAGCTCCGATTGCGCATGTTTACTACGGTCATACAGATCCACTTATACTAGGCAGTAGGGGGCTATAGGAATTAGAGCAATGTCAAATTACTTTATTCACAAGAGTATAAAAAGCGTTTTTACCCGCTCGTATTAAACGATAAACGAGCGCTTTACGAGCTAGTGAGGGGAAAATGTTATTATTCTATACCTCCTGGCTAAGCTGCACACAATTTAAGGAGTCTATGGTATGGCTAATATCCAATATTGTGTTATGACATCTGGCAGTCTTTAAGTCTAAAAATATCTAATAGCTTAATGAGTTTCCAAGTAGTATGAATGTGAGAATAACTGGGTTTGTTAAGAAAATTAAGAGTTCATGGGCAGAATGTGTCTAATGAGTAATGTAATTAATTAAAATTTGGAAAGGAAAAAGAATCTTATTTTTAACAGAATAATGCAAAGCCCAAGAATTCATATTACAGACTTGCCCCCATATTCGTAAGTCTCCTAAATAAGTATTGTTTGTCCCTTT
The DNA here is from genome assembly GCA_025490895.1 of Thaumatotibia leucotreta. Classification (NCBI taxonomy): domain Eukaryota; kingdom Metazoa; phylum Arthropoda; class Insecta; order Lepidoptera; family Tortricidae; genus Thaumatotibia; species Thaumatotibia leucotreta. Next base: position 2,952 of record JALPQI010007365.1, read on the forward strand.
CGATCTTATAGGCTTATTCATGAGATCGAAAGAGACAAATAATACTTATCGGCTTGCTAATTTTTTAGGAGACGTTTATAAACTGTCATGTATGCCAGTAATAAACCAGTTCGGAAGCAAGCCGGTCGTATTATTAGCTCTCAAATACCTCATTGGCGGACGAGTTTGTTTAAGTTACCCACGAGAGAAAAAAAATAAAAAAAAAAAGATGTCGTACCTAGGAAAATTAACGATTTTTGACCACAAAACAAGCGATTGGTTGATTTTTAAAGGGAAGTTAACAAAGTTTCTTGCTTTAAATTCCATCGAGGAAGAAAACAAAAGTGCAGTGTTGTTAACATATTTTTCGGACGAATCGTATCGGTTGTTACGAAATCTGTTGTACCCGGACGACATCGAAAATAAATCGTACCAAGAACTGGTTGAGGTACTCGATAGGCATTTTAAGCCAAAACAGTGTTCATTTGTTGAAAAGTCAAAATTCTACGGTGCTACGAGGAGTCCCGGAGAAACCCTGGGAGACTGGGCGGCGCGACTAAGGGGTCTCGCGTGTTACTGCGAATTCGGCTCCGCCTTGGAAATGGTCCTGACTGATCGTTTTGTCCTGGGGTTGGGCATGGGTCCTGAGCGGGATAAGCTTTTTGAACAAGATTGTAAGACGTTGACGCTCACGAAGGCACTGGAGATTGCGGAGAAGGCAGAGTGTGCGCGAGAAGCAAAGAAGTTGGATACTTCAGGTGTTGATGTGATAGTGAAGCAGGAGCCAGTGTACCGGGTAGGCAGCGAAGGCAGGTGGAGCGATGGGCTCGGCCGCCGCGCCGCCGGCCGCGCGTATACCGCCTCAGGCTCGGGATATCAGCGCGATAGTAATGTTTCTCGTTGCTCCGTATGTGGAATGAAAAATCATGGTAGTGATAAGTGTCGTTATAAAGGTTTTCGTTGCCAAAAATGTGGTGAAAAAGGACATTTAAAGAAAGTGTGCAAAGTTCGGGTGAATAGTTTGGAAATCCAAGGTCAAGACGCGGAAACCGGGTGTGAGGACTGTAAGGAATGCAAATTATTTAACCTAAGGTATGAAAACTATGCTCCTATTATTTTAAATGTAAACATAAACGGTAAAGGCATCCGTATGGAACTTGATTCCGGCTCGGGAATTTCTGTTATTTCAAAAAAAATGTACTTGTCCCAATTTTCGAAACTACCCTTATTAAAGAGCCTCATGAAAATATGTGTGTATAACGGACACAAAATCACTCCTCTTGGATATTTTATAGTCGATTTAAATTATCAAGGTAATACGAATAAGATTAAAATATTTGTTGTTGAAAATGGTGGGCCACCGCTTTTGGGTCGTGATTTTATGTTCAAATTTGGATTTGGATTATATTCGATTCAAAATATTAAGTTAATGCAAAATGAAGACAGTGATGTGAAAAGCCTAATTGACGAATATGCCGGGTTATGGGAGGAAGGTTTAGGTACTTTTAATAAATTTAAAATAAAATTGAGACTAAAAGAAAATACCGAACCTAAGTTTTTTAAATCACGGACGGTTCCTTTTGCTATAAAAAGTAAGGTAGAGGAAGAAATTGACCGGTTAGTCAGGTTAGGTATTTTGGTACCGGTAAATTTTTCAAAGTATGCTACACCTATAGTCCCAGTTCTAAAACCTAACGGCAAGGTGCGAATAGCCGGTGATTACTCGGTTACCTTGAACAAAGATATGCATATAGATAGGTACCCGATGCCTCGTATTGAGGAGGTTTTTGCCAAAATAGGAGGGGGCCAAACTTATACTAAAATCGATCTCAGTGATGCTTACAATCAGTTTCCCATCGACGACGATGACGGGTCACAAGAGTTGACCACCATTAATACGTCACGGGGATTATTTAAGTATACGCGCCTTGTTTATGGTCTGGCCAATGCTCCAGCCATTTTTCAAAGGACGATGGAGACGTTGCTAGCCGGTATTGATGGTGTTTCTTGTTGGATTGATGACGTATGCGTCACAGGCAAAACCAGGGAGCAACACATGTCTAGGTTGCGCGAGGTACTTGATAGGTTACGAGACGCTGGCCTTAGGTTAAAGAAAGATAAATGTGAATTTTTTCGCCCTAGTGTTACTTACCTAGGTTACGTCATTGATGGGCAGGGCATTAGGACATGCCCGAAAAAGACGGAAGCAATTTTAGACTCGCCGACGCCAAATAATGTTATGGATGTAAAAAGATTCCTAGGCGTAATAAATTACTATCGTAATTTTATTCCTAATGCTGCATCCATACTTAGTCCGTTACACGATTTGCTGCGTAAGGATACACCTTGGGTATGGCATAATAGTCATGACCGAGCTTTTAATACAATTAAAAAAGAATTAGCATCGGACAGGGTACTGACTCATTTCGACCCCGCAGCGCGTTTAGTGCTTTCAGTCGACGCGGGGCCGGGCGGCCTCGGTGCGTGGCTCGCGCAGGGAGATGAGGGGCAAGAGCGACCGCTCGCTTTTGCCTCGAGATCTTTATCGGCGAGTGAGAAGAACTATAGTCAGATCAATAAAGAAGCCGCGGCTATAGTGTTTGGGGTGAAGCATTTTCACCAATACCTATATGGCCGCGATATACCTTTCATTCTTAAAACCGACCATCAACCGTTGTTAGCCATATTTGGGAAAAAAAATGGGATTCCTATTATGGCAGCCTCGCGATTACAGCGATATGCACTCTTTCTAGCCGCATACAATTATAAGATCCAATATGTAACCAGTGAAAAGAACGCTATTGCCGATTATTTTTCAAGGTCACCGATCGACACTGTTAGTGATGAAGATATTTACCGGGGATCATATCTTAATTTCATTACAGATTGTACACTACCGGTTACGTTTAGTGATATAAAGGAGGCTACCCTTAAAGATAACGTTTTACAGATGGTCTCTAAATACATACGTTACGGATGGCCCCGTAAGATTACGTGTAAAAATATTATGCCATATTATAATTGCAGGAACGACCTGGATGTCGAAGATGCGTGTATTTTACGCGGACATAGGATTGTTATTCCACAAATTTACAGGGAACAATTGCTTAGAGAGTTACATAAAGGTCATTTCGGCATGGCTAAAACAAAAAAACTTGGCGCGTAGTAAATTCTGGTTCCCGGGTATCGATTCCGAAATCGAACGGATGGTCCTGGCGTGTAGCACGTGCAGTGCGCTGCGCCCCGCGCCCCCGCGCGCCGCGCCGCAGCCCTGGCCGCGCGCCGCGGGCCCGTGGCAGCGTATACACATCGACTACGCCCAGTTCGACCAGAAAGTGTTCCTTATCGTAGTGGACAGCTACAGCAAATGGGTGGAATGCATATATATGAATGATTTATCTACGAAGACACTCGTCAGTAAACTTGCCTTGTTATTTTATGTTTTCGGTTACCCGTTATTAATCGTATCGGATAACGATCCGAAAATAAGTAATGAAGAGTTTAGTAAGTTCTGTAAGTCTAACGGAATTAAACACTTAACGTCTCCTATTTATCATCCTTGTAGCAACGGTCAAGCCGAAATATGTGTAAAGTTGTGCAAAAGGATGTTAAAATGCATATTATTTAAAAATGCCAACTCGAGTATTTGTGAAATTAACAAACAATTAGCTAGGTATTTATTTGAATATCGTAGTACACCGCACTGCGCGGCCGGTGACTCACCGGCTAGATTGATGTTCGGTCGAGATTTGCGTACGCGGTTGCATTTAATTTTACCTAAAGAAAAAACTACTACCGTAGCACTACCTGGAAATACCGAAGGTACTACTTGTAGATCATTTGACATTGGAGAGGATGTTTGGGTACGTTGCTATATATCTCAAAAACCGACATGGTTATTAGGTAGGATTGTTAACAAGTTAGGTAATAGAATGTATACAGTTTTTGTGAACAGTCAAGGGTCGTGTAAACGGCATATTGATCAATTAAGGCGATACTATACTGTAAGTAGTGATGATTGTGTAGAACCTTCGGCATCAAAAGTTGTCTCCTCTGTTTCCGAACCGCCTCGGTTGAGTGATATTCAACCAAATTTCTCGGAAGAGGCAATGTCTAATTCTTCAAATACAGTCCAGCAAAAAAATATAAATGACGAATTTTTTGAATGTGAAGAAGGCGCAATTGCCGATTCTATTGTCTCGGGCGGGGACGAACAGCTGATATCAGGCTCGGCGCCTGCTACGCCGCAGCCCGCGCCTGCGCACAGTGCTGGCGCGGAGGGGATGCCGGAAGCGCGACACTCACACACAGACATAACCGCTCATACAAATACTGCGTCGTCAGCGGATAGCGTTGAAATCTGTGAGTCTGGCGCTCGTCGCATAAACTTGCGTCCTAGAGATAAGGTCGTAAATTATAAATGTTAGTTGTAAGACTTGTAGATGGTTTCATAATGTACCTACTAAGAAATTGTTATTTTGTTGTCAGGTTCCCAGAATAACCGTGGGAGGAGTGTCATGTATGCCAGTAATAAACCAGTTCGGAAGCAAGCCGGTCGTATTATTAGCTCTCAAATACCTCATAAACACATTTTGGTTGGCTTTGGTTTGACATTTTCCGTGTATCCCTCAAACGTGGTGTGCTGATTTTTGGTAACTTAATTATTAGTATAGCTAAATTAATTAGATTTAGTGGTTAGGTTATTTTTTTAATTATATCGTTTTTCTTTACAAAGTTACTTACTATGTGATTGGCCTCTTCATCATTTCATCGTGCTGACCTTTAAAACTGGGTCAAAACTACTCTACTTGAAATGAAAGAGTCAATCAGTAGCTAGTTGGAATTTTATAATATGGACTATTTGAAAACTTACATTCTTCATTGTGCCTTTTTTTAACGCTACCGATAAAAACAAATCATGCTAAAAAAGTGTCCAAATATAGCTACCATTTTCTGTAAGGTCTCTATTGTGGGTGGCGTTGTGCCGACCACCAACAATCCTGACCTGCCGGTGCCTCATTCAATAGCAAAAGTCCTCCCGCAATGAGTTATGCTTTTACAATTCCAACCTTTCCACGTAGGTATGTAAAATGGTAGTTATTTGTATGCGTTTTTTGTGACTAACGACTTCAAAGGTTAGCTGGAAGAGGGATCCATTGTAAATACGACCCTTTGTACGGTCGGCTCTAATAATATGTACCTATACGATTTTGATCCCTATGTCCTTGACATACGCTCCGAAATGCATACATATTATTAGACGTGACTGTACTTACATTTCTTTACAACTGTGTTGTAACGTATATGTGTTCAATAAAGTGATTACTACACAGTATGATTTTTCATTAGCGGTAGCGTTAAAAAAAAAATTGTTTTTACAACCGCGTAAGTTTTCAAGTGGCTTGGTTCATATAATAAAATTCCAACTAGGGTAAATTGCCAGTAACTGACCACCTTATATAAAAATAAAATACTTCATTTTGGAAGAGGGAGTGATTGACATGACACATCGTTTTAAAATAAATTCTAACTATAAGCACATAGCATAGAGTTCATTTTTATGTAAGGTGTCCAATTACTAGCATTACCCTATACTATATTTGTAAGATATTTGTGTAAAGATGTTCATTTCAACTTTTGTAGTTAATAATGTATTTCCAAGATAGGATAGTCTTATTATTCTTATTAAACTAGCGATTTCAAGCCAGTTTTGTAAGGAGGCGAAGACTTAACATGTGTTCTGCGTGCGAGTTTTTTATAGCAATCGCTTGCAATTCTCTCAGGTCTGATAAGATCAAAGGAATTTGATAAATAAAACAAGTCAATTTAGAAAAGATGTTTATTATTCTGAAATAATCCACCCCATATACCTCTTTGATCCAAAAGAAGTTCTCCAATGTCTGCAGCAGGTAGCAGTTAATTATTCAAGAATCGAGAGTTCTAAAACTAAGACTTATACTCTAGGTTGGACAGTTGGAATTTGACTTATTTTTAATCATAATATTAAATTTAAGATAACCATTAGTGCAGCTCGCATTTATTTATTGATATCACTGAATTTTCAAGAATATTGCATTAAGTAGATGCATTGAGGCATTTTTTGCCTTCTTGATAAATCAACTTAAAATATTGCAGACTGCCAAACTCGAGAAACGTTCGTTAGCTATTTAAACTAGTGAAATTCCAACTGAAATCCAAAATGTGAATAAAAGTAGTAAAACTATATTACATACTTACAACTCGTGCAAGTCGATCATCTCCTCTAGTAGAGTAAATATGAATGTGCATAATAAGATAATACTTACAGAAATACAGATGCCTCCATGACTCGGCTACTCTACTCTCCATAGCAGTGCCAGCTCTATGACGATGAATATCAGTTTAAGGCTAAATTAACTTCCATTACATACCGTCTTAATCGTTGCCTGCTTTCCAAACGTTTTGAACTGAAACAACACTAGAGAATGAATTTCAAGCTGCAACTAGACATCTAAATCCTCCTGTAAGAAAAAGCAGCATCCGGCTGATGTAACGCCCCCTGCACAAAGTATAAAGCTGCTTACTATAAAGGGAAGACAACCCTACACGACCACATGCGTGAACTGTAAACGTGGAAGCAGAAATTCTCGTTTCTGTAACTGTCTACTAGGAGTATACCATATTTCTGGCAATGAGAATATATATAATTTGATGTGTCAAAATGTCAATGTTGGATAAATGTTGGTAAAACAAACTATCCTTATTTTTGGTGGGCTGCATAAGATGTTTATACTGAATGTATAAAAAATTCGTCACTCTCCCACACAAGATAATCAGTAATTTGGTTTTAGTAATTGCTGCGCCTTCGGAAGGGTGCGCCATTGTTTCTGAAATCGCGTCTGCCATAGCCCCCTCCCCTGCCTCTGCCCGTGGGTCCTTGGAACCGTCCACTGTTGTTAAGTCTGGAGCTATATTTGCCGGAGGGTGGAGTATACATCTTTTGGTTTCGTTCGCCGCTGCGCGCCCGCTTTTCTGGGGAGGATTTCTCTTCACCATTATCAAACGTAATTGGTCTGTGTCTTTTCGGCGGTGACTGCTTGTCTGATGTTGAATTATCGGACTGTCTTTCCTGAAACAAGTAAAAATAAATCTTGCATAACATGTAATTAATATAAGTATTTTCGTTATTGTGGCAAGACAAGGTGAATTTAGCTCTATACTCACAGGAGATCAGAACTACGCATTTATTTTTTACTTGAGTTGTTTCCAACAAGATGATTTCTGGGTGCCATGGACATGACGGACACATCAAAACTGTCGAGAATTTTAAGTCTAGGTCAATCACAAATACATAGTGAAGGGTTTAATCAAGACAAAATTCTCGATCGTTTCAATAGTGTTACGAAAGTTTGTCATACAAAATGGTAACTTCGTAATATAAACACGTCACGTACATTTTTTTCATTCAAGCCTTTAACTTGCAATCAACCCTCCTATTTTTACACATACAGTATAGAAGTAGTGAATATCAAAAATTTTATTATTAGTTTCTACTAATGTATTACCTCTTTTTCAGTCTTTTTAGACATGAATGAAAGTTGTACTCTGCTCTTGAAGCTAGGTGGAGACCGGAATATGTCGCGGATTAACGTGTTAATGTTTGAAGTAGTCTTCAATGCTACAATCTTGAGCTTATTTTCTTCAGAATTAGCGTCATCTACCTTCTTATCCTGGAATAGAATATTAAAATGAATAAAATAAACTAAGAAATTATAGCTATACTAGTGTGATGGCATTATAAAAAAAGATCTTTTTTAGTGCAGATGGTGCCTTTTTTAGGCTCTAGTGCGAGAAGTATGTCATTTTCCGTCAGGTCCAAAACTTCGAAGGGCCATCTGCACTAAAAAACGTCGTACGAGACACGTGCAAAAACGTCTTATTTATTTATAAACGTATTGGTCGTGTTTTAAAACATCGCCACTCGTTTCGGATTTCATGTTTTTCGCATTCGTGTCGTAATGTACTATTCTGTACCTTTGTAACTTCCTTTAGTTTTTTTATGTATCCTTGAGTTAGTCGTGCAGTATATTGAAGACGCAGACGAAGTGCCTTCAATCTTGCTACATCGGCACTTAATGCCTCGGGAGCTTTCCGACAAAGAGAGTGAAGGGCAAACAAGGCACACTCCACATGAGAGAATTGCAGTGACGGAACAGATTTGTTTTCTTCAGATTTTGTCTCGGCATTTTCTGATTTCTCAGTTGTTTCTGTTTTTTCGGTAGTATTTTCTTCCTCTCCCACTGGGGCTTCAGGCAAGTATTTCTATAAATCAAAATATCAGGTGTTAAAGCCAATTAAAAAAACAAGTTATTCTTTCAAAAAGTTATACACATAATTGTTATACCAGCTTTTCTGGCCGTTGAGCATATTTGTTTCCCTTTTCAGGCGAGCACATGTCTTTAATATTGTACTTGTATGCTTAACAACTATTCAATTCATTTTAATAGATAAGTATTAGGGTGCTTCTTATTTTTGCAATTTTGTAGGATGTTTGAACCAATAAAGGAGCTCTTTGCTCTCCCGATTGCAATTTCCTATGGGGCATCCTCTCATTTTGTTATTTGATAAGTAAACCATATTTGTTTCATTTTTTTCAATTAGTATAAATAAAAATTAGAGGTCTCTATCTCTACTGAAGTACAAAGTTCAAGAAAGGAGGGTGCCCCATAGAAAATTGCAATCGGGAGAACAAAGAGCTCCTTTATTGGTTCGAACATCCTAAAAAATTGCAAAAATAAGAAGCACCCTAATAAGTACTTTAAGTATAGTATGTTAAGCATTTAAGTTTTTGAAGCTGCTGGAAGTGTGAAATAGGTAAAGCATAAATGAAGGCTCATCCCTCCCATACACTTATAAATCTAAAAAATGTTAAGGTTTCCCGAACAAATTCATGAAATAGACTGTATTAGTGGTACTTACAATGAGCAAATCATACACAGCATCAATCTTCTCTTGGGCCTTCTCCAGTTCACCACAATGTTCAGTTATTTCAGCAAATATTTTCAATAATTCTAGCTTGTAGTCTGATCCTCCTTCAGGTGAAGCTATTTCATTCCACTTTGGCAGCACATATTCACAGAAGAAGTTTACAAACTGGGTTGAATCCACTTGAGGCTGTAATGACAATCATAAAATAATAAGTAAAAAATTTATGAATTCAGAATTAATTTATTTATTGCATTTTGTTGTTCAATGTTAGATGTATGGATGCAAAAATGGAACTCAATCCACACAAATTTGTGATTTTAAAGATTGACTTCATTGTTATGAGTTAAGGTGAATAAAAGATTCATGTGAGTTGGTTCCCTTTTACATAACTATATCCTGCTGATCTTATTATCTGTGTTTTGGAATCAGAGAGATATCAAGTTGTACACTTTTATATTAAAGTCCAAGCTACTAGCATGAAAATACTGCAAGAGCTTAGCATGTTGTGATAGGTACACATTGAATACCCATTGACTGATCTGCAATTTCTGTAAGTTTGTTTTTAAATGTTAAATGGGAGAAATTTGATACTGCTTATTTCATCTTAATACTGGTAGCAATTTTTTTCTATTATGAGAATGCAGGTGAAAGTAGTATGGACAGACTCTTGATCAGATAGATTGCTGATGATGGATAAAGAATATACATTTGAAAAATTGAAATGAAAAAACAACATCTCAGTGATAATATCACAACACTGTGCCCTGGAGATGGACCATAAAGATGGACTTACGGAAAATAGGGGCAAGGCATGCTGTGTGCATTGTATAATTCTTTCCACATGCTCTGAATCTTCAGGGTGCCAATCATCAGGAGAAAATGCTAATGCTGCCACTATTTGCACCAGCTCCTTCTTGCCTGCAGGGGTTTTACCAAGTCTTGACCATGTTAAGAGTTCCATTATGTGTTCAAACTCTTCTGCCACAACATCCTAAAATAAAATTGAAAATTATTAGAATCTCAAGGAAATTGTCATGGAATGCTGGTAACCCAGCATGGAGCTGGTCAATAAAATATTACAAAGTATTAATTTTTTTAATAATACTCATACATACCTCTAGAATTTTCTTGCATTCTGTAATTATAATTTCTTCAACTTCCTTGTTTATGACCTCCCTTCCAAGTTGTTTAACTTTAGTGGCTAAAAACTTGATGCATCTCTCCCTAACAATTTCATTTACCACCTCTGCTTCCGTGTTCTGATGTATTTGAGAAAATAGTCCCACCAAGGCACCTTTTGGGTCGCTCTTGACTATAGTTACCAAAGAGTTGTGAACAATGTTAATCTCTGTAGCATCATCAGATTGAAGTAGTTGTGCCAATATATCGGCAATTCTTTGTGTATGATCCTTGTTGTCTTTGCAAAGAGACGGCAAATCTTTGATGGCTTGTTTGCGTATCTGTAAAGTTTAAATTTTTAAGAATTTGTTATTCAAATATAAAATTGACTGAGCAAAAATAGCTACTTATAAATAATTTAATGTAGCAATTGTTAATTATTTCCGTTTATTTCTTTGAAACGGTATTTGTATATCAATACATGGCGTTTAAAATTTTAAGTTATATTGCGAGTGGTGCGGTTTACACTTTATAAAAAAAAATATTTATATTATTTTACGTTACGATTACTTACAGCCACATCATCGTCTTCACAGAGGTCAAATTGAGCTTCTATCGCTTGCTCTGCGAGGTTAGGAAAGCTGTTGAAAAATTTTGCAATGAATTGGGACGCTAGTCGTTTCTCTTTATCTGAACCTTTCACAGCGGCTAAAATTTCCGTGTACTCCTTTTCATGCTAAAACAACACAAAATACAGATTAATTATACAAATTTAAACACATCATTCTACAAATACAAGAAAATTAAGGCTTACTTTAGAGATGTCTTCTTTGGCGTCGGCTAAAATACCATAGTTTTGGTACAACTTTTCGATGTTGTCGGACGACATGGCACTAACTTGACTTCGGCAAATATACAATATAACAATGGGCAAGGCAGGGATAACTACACGTAGGACAATTAACTAATTAATTAGCACGAATTACTATAATAGCAACTAGAAAACTTGCAATTCTACACAATACATGCGTTTGTCGCCATTACAAAACCACAGATGAGAAATGAAAAATAAAATCTGTGATTCTATATCTATGGTTGTCATAGTGCCATAGATAAGAAAAGGAATCATTTACCACCGAGACAAATTGACAGGCTAGGCAACATACACATAAATAAATATTGTCTGTGTTGAGGTCATACACACTACACAACCTTGACAAACTTCGTAGGTTGTGTGGCTTCCAAACCGCCCCATAACCGCCCATTAACCTTTCATAGTCCTGCATCCTCAACCGTGTAAAAAAAAAACCAATCCGTCAAATTAATGCGGCAGACAAAAATCACTAATAAATAATAATATTTAATTAATAAATACATATATTGTGAAACCGTACAATATTTTACAATTCCAATGTAATTTTACACTCATGGGTCCCGTTTTATAAAGTTACAAGTTACAATTTTACAGGCGTTTACTGGCAACACTTGCCCCGTTTTTTACAATTTGCGTTTTATAAAAGTACTATGTTACAATCTAAAATTAAAATCTCTCTAACCTAAAATTAAAATATTCGTGAGTATTAGTAACATTTGTGGCTCAATCATGTGGGTCACCTGCGACCCTACCGCGAACTCCGAAGTTCGCAAATTTCGGGGATTTGTCTCTGTCACTCTAATAACGCCTTTGATGGTGTGACGGAGACAAATCCCCGAAATTTGCGAACTTCGGAGGCCAGCTGTGGCTCTCGGAGTGGCACAGGGAAAAATTTTAGGCCCGTTTTTGTTTTTGGTACACATTAAATATCTTACCCAAGCTTGTGCGAGAAAACTAAAATATTGTATTATTTGCTGACGATAGGTACATCACTCATACTGGAAAGGAGAAGAACTTTGATACCATTAATGAAGCACTCTCATTACTTTTGAACGCTGATACATTAATGAAACCGAAATACCAACAGAAAACTTGGCTTTAATAAACTAGAACGAAACTAGATGTGAACATAAATCATTGACAGATATTTCAAATAATTAAATCATAGACAATTAGGGAAGACGGCACGAAGGAGATTATATGTCATTCTCCCCCTCTATGGTTTCATCCCCGAGGATGTAATCATTAAGATGTTCCGGCATTCTTCTAGACCTCGTGGATCTACGAAAGATCCGGGAAGGCTGAGCATCTTGTGGTGGTGTACTATAAACTTCTTCGTTATCATTAGGAATATCTGCATTGTCAGGATTTTCTAGGCTTTCGTTCGGTATTAGAGTTTCAGGTCTTTCATTGACATCGGAGTCATTGTCGCTTAATAAGGGCAGAGGTGCTAAATGTCTGTTGGACACAGTAGACTCCTGGCCATTACGTCGTCGAACATACGAGTAGCTGGGGTTACTATGCAGTAACTCAACTTCTTCGACGTAGGGGTCAGTTTTAGATCGAACAAATTTCTTTAATAGAATGGGTCCCGGAACAAGCCAGGACGGGAGCGACTCACCAACTGGTGTCCTCCGAGGAAAATTGAATAGTTTCTCATGAGGAGTTGCATTAATCGCAGTGCAGAGCAGCGATCGCACGCAGTGAAGAGAAAGTTTTAAAACTTGTTCCCAGTTTTCAATGGACAGATTCTTAGATTTTAATGATAGTTGTATAGTCCGCCAGAGTGTTCCATTAAGTTTTTCGACTTGACCGTTACCCTGGGGATTGTAAGGAGTCGTACGAGAAGTGGCAATATTGCATTTCTTAAGAAAAGTTTGTATTTCTTCTGACATGAATGATGATCCCCTGTCACTATGTATATATAGAGGCTGACCGTATTCAAAGAAAAGCTCTTTCAGGCACTTTATAACTGTCGCCGATGAAGTGTCAGGACAAGGATATGCGAAAGGATAGCGTGAGTATTCGTCGATTATTGTAAGAATATATTTGTTATTTGTGTTTGACGGTAATGGTCCTTTAAAATCAATGTTCAATCTTTCAAAGGCTGATAGAGCTTTTATCAAAGTGCCTTTTGCCTTAGCAAAGCGTGGTTTTATTTCGGCACACACGCGACACGAAGCAGTCATTTGTTTGACATCGTTTAGGTTATACGGAAGATTCTTTAGTCTAATCCAATGATACATTCTTGTTATGCCGGGGTGAGAAAGAGCATCATGCAGTTCGTATAATTTGCTGTTGCCCATGAATGCACAGACTCTTGAAAGAGCATCCGCGGCTGTATTCTCTACGCCTGGTCTGTATATAATGTCATATTTATAACATGAAAGTTCTAATCTCCATCTCTCAATTTTGTCATTTTTAATTTTGCTTAAATGGTTTTGGTCAAAAATATAGCTTACGGATTTCTGATCGGTTATTAGGAGGAAATGTCTGTGGATAAGGTAGTGACGCCATTTTCGAAGACACTCAACGATAGCGCATGCTTCTTTCTCGACGGAAGCGTGTTTGCGTTCACTATATGATAAAGTTCTGGAGAAGAAAGCAACTGGACGACCTTTTTGAGATAGGGTTCCGGCTATGGCGAAGTCAGATACATCAGTCTCTACGGTTAATGTTTCTTTTTCGTCAATGGCAACTAAAGCGGCCTTCTTAATGTCCGATTTTAAATTTTCAAAGCTACGCTTCGCGTTGTCATTCAGAGGAAAGTTATTATTATTAATTAGCGGTTGCATCTTATCCGAAAAGTTATGGACCCATTTAGCGTAATGAGCAAATAGTCCAAGCGTCCGCTTTAGTTCTAAAGAGTTCTGCGGTAATGGCAGTTTTATTAAGGGTTCAAGTCTATCTTTATCAGGTTCAATTACGTTGTCATTGACAGTATATCCAAGGAGGCTAATAGAACTTTTGCTGAAATTACTTTTTTCTTCGTTTAAAGTGAGTCTATATTTTCTAGCAGCGGCCATGAATTGCTGTAAGTTTTTGTCGTGTTCTTCTTTATTTTTGCCACATACTGTGACGTCGTCAAGATAAGCAAAGGTTCCTTGAAGTTTTTCTTTCTCAATTATGTATTCCAGAGTACGTTGAAAGGCAGCAACTCCATTAGTTACACCGAAGGGGATACGTTTAAACTGCCATAGCTTGCCACAGGCTTCAAAGGCTGTATATATTTTCTCATTGTCTAATATAGGTACCTGATGGTAAGCACTTTTCAAATCAATTTGGCTAAAATGATTGAATCTAGCCACGTTCTGGACTATACACTCAATATTAGGCAGTGGATAGGCATCTAGGTAAGTATACTTATTGATAGTTCTGGAGTAATCTATAACCAACCTCTTTCGATGTACTCCACCACCAGCAACGAGTACCTGAGCGCGCCAAGGAGAAACGCTCGGTTCAATGATTCCATCTTTTAAGAGTTTCGATATTTCAGCTTGGATAAATTCCTCTTCCTCATTGTTATGACGTCTAGACTTGATAGCAATAGGAGAAATGTCAGCGGATAAATGCGTAAAAATGGATGCTGGTGGTACAGAGGCTTCCATTACACAAATGTGCAAGGGTTCTCTAGTTCCTTCGAATTCGAACTCTACTTTGGAGTGAGTTTTCAGTATGTCATGGCCGACGATGACGTCGGCGCACAGATTTCCCATGATGAGAAGAGGGCAGTGCTTATATACGTGATTATTTATTTGAACGGTGGCAAAACAAACCCCATCTACTTGTGACGTGTGATCCAGGGAAGCCAAATTTATAGTTTGACGATGAGGATGTTGTCGCAAGTTCATTATTCGTGCTATGTTTCTATCGATATAGCTCGTAGAGCTCCCAGTATCGATCAAAGCGTCAGCGCACATATTGTTGACAGTAATAGGAGTAGTAGCCTTTTTTAGGCTGGAAGGGCTTGCAGCGGAATATTCAGGATTGTTAGGATGTTGAGAACAATGCAGGCATTCGACAGGAGCGCTGGGAGTCGGCAGAGCGTTGCTCGTGGGAGTGGAAGAGTTACGGGATCGACAGACTGAAGCAAAGTGACCCTTCTTAGAGCATAGCTGACAGAAGGTGTGAAAAGCGGGACACTTTATTCTTTGATGGACTTTTCCACCACAAAAGAAACAACGACGTATAGCTGGTTGTTGAGGCATAGGGATCGCAGCATTGTTGAGGTTCGGTGCGAGGAAACTTGATGGTCCTGGTGGAGATGGCTCGGGTAAGGCGTTTAATGTGTTAGGAATACTGACGCCCATTGTTTTGGAATCCTGTTCAGCCGTTTCTAGACTTATGGCTTGATTATAAGCATCGTCCATTGACAGTGTAGATTTTTCTAATAAACGTTCCCGTATTTTAGGTGACAGAATACCAGCGATAAAGGCACACCGAACTGCTTGTTCTCTATGTTCGTCAGCCGAGACAGATTTGAAATTACATTTTTGTGCTAAAAGATGCAATGCACGGCAATATTCGGAAATACTTTCTTCTTGCTTTTGTTTCCTTGTGCTGAGGATGTGGCGAGCCAGTATTTCATTTTGAGGTTTGACGTACGCTTTCTCTAGCAGTTCAATTGCGGCTTCATAGGTTTGACAGTCTTTTACAGTAATAAAAATGTTGGATGATAAATGGTTCGCCAGTAATTTTAATTTTATTTTATCCGTAGAAGCGGTACCTGTAGCATCGGTGGGGATGTGTTCCGAGAGAAAGTTTGTGAATGTGTACAGCCAATGCGTCCACTTATCCCCGGCATTGGTGGAAGTGGGTTCGACATCAAATTTTTCCGGTCTAAGATATCTCGCTAAATATTCTTCTTTATTCGACTCCGCCATTACTTTTCTAGTTTATTAAATTGATACATTAATGAAACCGAAATACCAACAGAAAACTTGGCTTTAATAAACTAGAACGAAACTAGATGTGAACATAAATCATTGACAGATATTTCAAATAATTAAATCATAGACAATTAGGGAAGACGGCACGAAGGAGATTATATGTCAAACGCCAAGAAAACTAAGTGCATTAAATTTACCTTACCAAATGTAAAACAGGTAAACAACAGTACGATCAAAGTAAATGGTGAATCACTGGCATTTGATGATCAGATTTTTTTGTCATATTAAACACAAAAAAACTACGAAATGGTCAAAATTCTTTTCGGTGTCTTATTTTGTGTCCCTAAAAAACGTGACGCAGTGGTGATTTTTGTATGAGATGATGTTTTGTTTTCAATTTCTCATGTATGGATAAAAACCATGAATGTAGGATTAATATGGATTTGACAACGTTATAATAATAGCAAGAACGAAAGGGATGGTCTTATGAAACTTTTTACTAGTGGAAGTGAAAAGGAACGATAATCGTCCGTCCTTATCACTGTGCCACTATTTTTTGTGTGTGTGTGCATTAGATGCTAAATGTAAGTGCCAGATAAATGCGTTGAATACGTCACTAAGTGCCTGTGTGGCACTTTCTTCTTAGTAGTAAGTGACTATGTCTATCCCTCTTAGTGGCACACTATGTGCGGCCCCTCGATAAAAACTAACGCGAAAAAGAAATACAAGTGCACCGGATTTTTTATATACTGAGTCATCACTAAAAGCGTGACAGAATGGTATGAAACCACAACGAAAAGAATTTTGGCACTGCATGAACAAGTGGCTACGCTAGCCAGCAAACGGAGGCTCTGCCGTTATAATGTATACCATATTTTATGCAAAATAAAGAGATTTGATTTGATTTGAATGCAGTGAGCGGATCAGCCGTCCTACCACGAACTTTAAAATCCGCTAATTTCGAGGATTTGTCTCTGTCACTTATGAAGCCTTCGTTGGAGCGATAGAAACAAAACCTCGAAACATTCGAATTTCGAAGTTCGTGTAAGTAGGCAGCTGACGAAGGTGGAGACGGCTAGGCTGGTATGCTTCAGTTAATTCCACATTCACAGTGCTGTAATACGGGATTTTGTTGAGATTACAGATATCTAGACCGTCTTTGTGTTACAAAAGCGAGCTGTGCATTCCACTTATGAACTAGGGGCTCGGCTCTCCCTTACGAGTATGGAGAAATTGAAACCCAACTAGGAAAAATGTCTTGGACATTGTCACATATAAGAGCGAAAATAAAGTTTATATAAGGTGTTGGTTAAGAATGAACCCCTTAGAAAGGCAAGCGTAGGTCAAGAAAAAATCACCAATTATCACCATAGGGGAGGGGGGGTCATCGGACAAATCATGTGTTGTTTTTTGTTTCTCTCTGCTGAATAGTATACTTCTTTTAAAACATAACCAGATGTCAAAACCTGAACTGAGTTTTATTAAAAGGACTACTTAAGTTGGCAAAAAATTACACGTCATATTGGCTAGAGGGGGGGGGGGGGGTCCTGAAAATATCACCAAGTATCACCATGGGGGATAGGGGGGTCTAAGGCCAAAATCGTATGACGCGATTAATGGACAAGCCCTTAGCCAAGTTGCCAATCGCTAAGGCTTAGTAGCGTATCGTAGTTTTCCCTCTCTGTCACTCTTTCATATTAGTGCGACAAAGACAGTTAGCTGCCTTTCGTTTACGATTGACGATTAAGCGTTAGCGATTGGCAACTTGGCTAAGCACCCTGTGCACGCAACGGTGGCGCACACTGCAGTACCGTTGCGTGACTAGCCACCATTTTGTTTTGCGTCCGTCTTGATGAATCATTATGCTCGACAGCAGGCCTATTACCGCGAAATTCGAAAATTTCGAAGATTTTTTTCTGTCACTCCAACGAAGGCGTCACTAGAGTGAGAGAGACAATTCCTCGAAATTCGCGGATTCCAAAGTTCGCGGTAGGGCCGCAGTTCGTCTGACGAAGAAGCCCTACTGCTTCTTTTTTCTTCTCAAAAAACAACAAAAAAGACCCTGGGTTCACGAAATCAATGCAGGCAAAAATACTGTGAATTTTTAACCCACTCTACGAAATCAACGAATTTCGACGAATCACGTTTTATGTAACGAATGAATTTTTGTAGGTTGGGGTTAGAATAAGAATAGAATGAGTATTCGCTCGTTTGGTCTAAATCCACCTTTGCCTGTAGGTACCGGCTCGCTCGCCCAGCGTGGTGATTACGGGCATTTACCTCCTTATGCGTCAAGCAGTGGACTGATTATAGGCTGATGATGATGAAGAACACATTTAATGTTTGATTGAGCACATTGGCTATTGTTTTAATGTTAAAGAGACAAAGATAATGTTTTTGTATAAATACTTACAGCATTTTTAACGCCAATGTGGGAGCACCATTCATTCATATTATTTCGTATGACGGTGAAAGTTCTGGTTGGTATTTTTAGCTTTGACAACTAAATAAATATCTAATAAAACCTAAGGTTTATAAAATCTTTATTTCTCAAAGAATTTCTGTATTAAACAGATAAGAACACATGTTATCAACAACAAATGTTACGTCACCGATATAGGTAGGTACAGTCGAGTGCATTAATATATAGACACATTTGTAAGGGATCAGTATGGAGAAGTGTATATATATTAATGCCCTTGACTGTACTTATATGTACCTACGTAGGTACTAAACGTACCCTTAAAACCACTAGCAGCTCTAGAACCTAGGCACGGCATCTTGTGTAGTCATGTCACTACTTCTGGGCGACTACTCGTCTCTTTTTAGGGTTCCGTAGCCAAAATGGCAAAAACGGAACCCTTATAGTTTCGTCATGTCCGTCTGTCCGTCTGTCACAGCCGATTTACTCGGAAACTACAACTACTACACTAACCACAGAACAAAATTCTGTTTTGTGACACTAACTATAAATGTTACTGGTAAGGATACCTATCTGTTGTGTGAAACTATGAAGCACTACATAATTATGATACCTACTATATTATTGTAAAAATAATAATTCGGGTTGGGGCCCTCCATACAACTGAGGGTTAGTTTTTTTTTCAATTTACATAAGCGTGTGGGCTATCAATAGAAAAGTCTTTGAAAATGGTATAATGCTTTCTAAAACAGTTGGCTTTGTTTACTGTACACTCAGTTTCGTAAATTTCTTATTCACTGTTGATGCCTCAATTCATGCCCCAACAATTCGCTTAAATATATATATCGTTTTCGAGATAGGTATCAACTCTCAAAGTCTTAAAAAGTGCCCGCCCCCATTTTTTGGTAGCCGCGAGTTATTGTCAAACACAAAATGTGCTAGGGCTGCAGGATGAAATAAGATTATTTAAAGAAAAATCTAGAAAAAACTCGTAATTGAGCAGTTCTCAGCGCTAAAATGCGTGCTGGGGTACCGTTTTCCTATTTTGTTACCAACTTTTTATGTACCTACTGATTATTACCTATTGATTGATTTTGCTGATTATTGATTGCTTATGTTATACGTTACGTACCTATCTACAATCAATGTTTCATAGATTGTGAGCTTTCTTAAATTATAATAATTATTATAAATATTGACGATCCAACTAAATAAGGGTAACAAAAAAGAAACTTAAGCAGTCATTTGTCAATCTGTCTTAATTGTGTACAAAGTTTTTGAGAACAGCATTATGAATTAATCGATAGGTACTTCACTGTCAAGAAACACATTTTTGGTTGTCTCCATAGTGAAAATTGCTCAGTGTGACCGTGACCGCCCCTAGTACCTACCCTATTCTTCCTCCATGACTGCACGGCCCAGATGTCACCCTGTATACTCTGTCCAACAATTCCTGGCAGTTGAAAAAGTTGGCGAATTAAAAAAATTAAACGGGAAGAGTAAATTATGCCCATAGAAAATTTGAATTTGCCGCTTTCCTAGGATTCGCTAGTAAGCTAGGAAGGAACCCTTATAGTTTCGCCATGTTCGTCTATCCGCAGCATAGGTAGTTCGTGGGTATAGTTCAGTGACCATTAGTATGTACTTACTAGAAATTTGCAATTTGGCAGGCATCCGATAAAAATACAAAAAAATCGGATACCACCCCGATACGTAAAGTAGGGATGATTTTTTTTAATGAAATCCTACACCTACAGTGTGGTACCTAACCCTGAATGCCTGCGTATTTCAAAAAATAAGGGTTTCCAAAAATAGTGTTAGGTAATCAATTATTTTCAGAGATCAAAATAAAAACAAATTGTCACCAACTGCCCCACTCCTCCGCTCTAACTTAAACTCCGAAAAAGATAAAAAAAAACATGAATTAGGCTTAGGTACCTATAGAATACTTAATTAAAATAAAACTATTTCGAACATAATCGGCCCATCCGTTTTTGGATAACTATATACGGAACCCTACACTAAGCATGGCCCGACATGCTATTGATCGGTTTTATAACCTACTTGGTTTACCTAGTCCGTAATTATAGTGTGGCAAACCAACTTTTTAGTAGAAAAAGGCGGAAAATTTTAAGTAAGTTACGTACCCATTTTTTTAACTGCTAAGTTGATTCGTCAGGCTGGGTAGGTATTACTCCTTGCAAAACTAAAATAAAAATAAAAAATTGTCATATTTTACTCGTTTTATTCCCATCAAATAGGTAATTTTTGATTCTTTGTCCATTACTAGTCCGAGCAGCCGGCTTCATTACCTACCTTACTGGGGTTCGGGCGAGTTAATTATTTATTTTTGTTGCAATTAGGCAAATGAAAATAACAACGCGACGCGGCCGCGAGTGCCGCGGCAAGCCGTTGGGGCGGGCAAAGCGAAGTCTGCTATTGGTCGAGCCAGACACCGCCCCAAGCGCCGCCAGCGCCCCTCCCGTCGCTGCCACCCGCTTTCGTTTAGTCTTGTTTCGCTCAGTCAGTCGCGATTGTTATCAGGTGTGCGTTGGTTATTTTCTGTGCTCCCGCGACCGGAGTGTTGTGACAGTAGTGTTTGTGCGATGCGCGGACGGTGATCGAAGCATGGTGAACTACGTCAATCCGCTCGCCATGTACCAAGGCAAAGGCGGGCAGTACGGCGCGAGTGGCTGGTATGGGTGGCAACCACAGAACTTTGAGGAGCAGCAGTGGTGCGCGTGGAACGGGGCGCCGGCTGGAGGTGAATGGGTCCCGGATCCTCACCACTTTCCCAAGAGAGAGCCTGGGGAGCGGGAGATCGGGGAGATGCCTTCGCCAGCGCGGGGAGACCTGGCGAGTCCCGGCGAAGGGTCGCCGGGCTCGCGGCCTTCACAGCCGCCGGCCGCACCGCGTTCGCCTTACGAGTGGATGAAAAAACCAAATTACCAAACACAAACGACGCCAGGTTTGTTTATTTTTTATTAATTCATCATCCTAATAGAGATGTTAGAGATTTGTTTGGTATTGATGTTCGCGACAAATAGCAAAAACAAAACAACTAACAGCGTTGGTAAACTTCGGTATTTTTTCTTTGGTATATGACATGTAATAAACATCTGATTTTGATAAAACTTTCATAATACCTACCTAACCTACCTAAGTATGTGTGTAATTACGTAACGGATGAATAAAAGTAGGTATATAATACAAAATATTAATAAATTAAAAACTTGATGCAGGTACCTATTTATTTGAACACAGTTGCTGCCTTAACTTGTTCATGAACGATGGGAACTATGGATTATTAATTTATAGCTTCATCTGTCTCAATCTCTTGTAAGTAGGTAATCTGTATAATACGAGTAGGTACCTATTAAACATTTAAAAAACAAGTAGATAGCAAAAACAAGCGGCGGAGCAAGTAGGATCTAAATAGCTGGTGTCGGTATTAATTTCATGTGAAAATATGCCAATTTTCTTCACACTAGCTATTGTTTTATGTAGGTAGGTACCTAAGTAGTAGGTATAGGTATTATGAAAACTGTGCTGCTTCCGTTACTGAGGTTCTAGTTATAAATTCTGTGGTTCTAGTGACTAGAATAAACCATGTCTAGTGAACTAGAACAATTACATACCCAGTGGCGTATACCACAAAACTTTACAAGCGTACAATTCTACAAAATTGTATAAATTGTACGCTTGTAAAGTTTTGTGGTATAGGCCACAGGTCTAATCAATATTTGTAAACATACCTACCTACCTATGTAGAGCGCATGAGTTGTGTGCAGCATGTATTTTTGCACACAACTGTGAGACCCGCTTAAACCTGGATAGTATAGTAACTTGAGTTGGTTGGAAGTGTTGGAACCACAGAACAAAAATAACGTTTGTCTGTTTTTTTTTGTTTGGTGGTTAGAACCGATTTTATTGGTCACCGCACCGGGGAAATTTAGTATAAAATTGATGCCCTAAATGTAGATATAAATATAACTCAGATGTTTCCTTCTGAGCCTAACTATAAACTTAATTAGGTATTTAGTAGTTGTTTGTCCCCCACATACTTAGGGCAAATAGGTACCTGTACCTACATATGTCACATGTATTAATGCAGATACGTATGCTACTTATAATATACATTGTAAGTAGCTCAGGTACTCGTTACAATTATAAACTTATAAAAAAACTAAACACGAAAATAAATAATTAAATACCTACCTACCTACCCATTAGGTACACCTAGCTACCAACATTTAGTTACTTATACCTACCTAGGTACAAGAAATTAAGTGTAAGCAGAAGTACGGCATTGCTGCTGCTGCCGCGTTGGTAAGGGTAAGGGCCAGTCCGACTGTCAGCCGTCGCTCTGCAAGGCGCTTTATAACCTTTTAAATATACCTTGCCGCTCTGTGGTGCCCTAGCACTTCTTGTGTTTGATATATGTAAACTCGCCTTGTGTCTCCCGTATTTGTGATTGTATTGATTAAAAGAAGACTATTTTTGAAAGACGTTGTAATACTAAACTTGTAAGCGCCGCTACAAGCTACTTAGGGGTGGAAACCCTTAAGCAAAATTTTCACTTGCAAGTTATTACTGCAAGTTTCGAAAGAAAGAGGTGCAGATATTTGCTACTCACTCTTAACTAGCAGCAATAACTTGCAAGTGTAAATTTAGCTTAAGGGTTTCTCCAATTTTCACCATTTTAGTCGGGTTTCCTATGTCTGGTCATGAGCTAAGCTGCGGACAGACAGACGGACATTTCTTAACTATCCTTAAATTTCTTAGATTCTTAGTTTACTACGGAACCCTACAATTGGTACAACCTAGGAATTAAATATAGTCTAGACGTCTAGAATTTAGGATATCATATGAGACATATGCCTAGAAGAAGCTGAATTAGACTGGCCATAATCATGTATAGAATCTATAAAACAGTATACCTACCTACTTGTTTTAATTTGCCTATGTCACAATAATATTGCAAAGCATCTTATCCTAGATAGACGTCCGCGGCCTGTTGGAAGTCAAATTCACAACAAAATGGCGTACCCAGGAGGTGGGTACCCCATTTTGTTCGTTGACCGATTGACGAGTCAATTGTATACCTACCGATCATGGTCATTTTGGTACAATTGCTACATAGGTGGACTGATGACATGGTGAAGGTCGCAGGAATCCGCTGGATGCCAGTGGCTCAGCACCGGTCATTGGGTGGATTTCATCAAGAAAATTTTCACCATACAAAAATATTTTTTTTTTCTTTTATTAATTAAATGCATAAATATGTATCTAGAATTGTTAAGTTATATTTATTAGAGTATCTTGTTATGATTCCACACTAATTTGATGCATAATTTCGAAATTATAGGCATCAAAAATATTTTACACGAGATGGTGATGACGACCATGCCATGGTTATGATTTTTTAATGGATGGCGATGATACTATGTGTATGGTAATGACGATTTACTATATCATAAGATTCATAAGGGTATTAAATCAAACAATTTTCAGTCAAATCAACAATGTATTTTCAAAGCGCCTTTGAATGTTTGTAGTTTAATCCAAACTTCCAAGCGAGTTTAGTTCCTGTCTCCTTACATTCCTGTACCAAAGAAGATTTTGTCGCTGGCTTCTTTAGCGTCTTCACTGCTGCCTGACTATCCGTGTATATGACCACGGCCCTCGTCTGCTGCACTTGCTCCTTTGTGAGCCTTACGCACCGTAGTATGGCCCAAACTTCTGCCTGAAACACACTCGTATACCTACCAAGTGGGACAGATACCTTTTCCCCCAATTTCGGGATAACTATATAGTAGGTATGCCTGCTCCAGCTAGACCTGTGGAGCTTCTTATCGAACCGTCAGTGAAGCACATAAACGTCGGATGTGCGACGTTTACCTTCCAGTTGTCCCTCTCCCCAATATGTACTCTATATTTCTTATCCAATATCTTCTTCCTCTTTATGAGGTCATAATGAGTTACCATCATTTCCATTTTAGACAGTACCCTATCTTGTATTAGTTCGTGTCGCTTGTGTACGCAACTTCCTCTCCATTCCTTGTATGCCTTCATTCGGTACCACTGTTCCACGGCCCTCTTTTCCGCTTCTATATGTAGCGCCTCTATACCTAGTATTACCTCTAAGGCGTGTGTCGGGTTGTCGGGTTGCCTCTGCACCTTTGCTAGGTACCTCTGATATTTCTTAATATGTGCTCTGTGCCACCAGACCATCGCTCCATATAGTAATCGGGAAGTATTATCGCCTTGGAGATCCATTCCAATATCCTCGACTTTAACCCCCATTTCCTTCACACCGCTCTTTTGTATTGATACAGCGTTCTTATGGCTTTCGCCGTTTGTTCTTTTACATGAGTTTTGTACCTGAGCGTGCTACCCAGAGTCACCCCCAGATACCTTTGCTCGTTTACCAACTCCAGCTCCTTGTCATGTACCCTTATGGGCCTCATCTCTTCTGTCTTCCTTTTGTTAGTGAATAACACGAGCTTCGTTTTTGATGGATTTAAATCCAGTCTCTCTCTCTCTGCACCATTCCAGCACTGTTTGGATACTACTGGCCATTATGTCCCTTATGGTGCTTAGTAACGGTCCACATTCGACTATATAGCACTCCGTCATCGGAGTAAGCTTGCATATATAGGCCCCCCCTTATTTTCTTCACTAATGAGTACAAGTCCACCCTGTGGGAAACCTCTTTTAGGACTAATTGACTTTTTATATTCCGCCCAGTGTCGCCTTTATAGATCTACACTTGAGCAATTTCCCTATTCATAGCGCTATTGTCTTGTTGACTCCTTCCCTTCTCAGACTTTTCTCTACCGCTGAACATTTAATGGCACTTGCTACTACAAGAAAAACCAAAAATTATGGATCAATTTACAAAAATTGTCAACTCCATACATACAGGATCATAACCATCCATTGCTTCAGTACCGGTATTGACACGCCCGGTGTTGACGATTTCACACAAAATCCTAGATTATTTTAGAACACTAATACTTAAAGCAACGTCAACGCCTCACTAGTAAGTTCCTTTCAGGTTACGTATTCCCAAGTAATTAGTTTAAATATTATTCAATTACTTACTGTAAACCACTCGTGGATGGTTATGACGCCACAGCGTGTTAATCACTTATTGCAGTCACATTTTTATGTTTTTTTTTTGTTTGAGCCCGCAAAGACAAACGTGTACTCGGTTCCGCTGTTTCACCTGAATTGAGGAGGCGGGCGTGGGTACACCCGGTATATTTAGACGCACGAGTACAAAACTACCTCAACTTTGACAGTACGCTTACGGTGTTGATGAATTTTTGGTGTTAAACTTTTAAATATTTTAAATAGTACTTACGCGATGAAGGATTTTTATCATATTTTTTTGAATGTTTAACAACAATATTTAAAAACGATTACTGAAGTAAAATTCGCAATCGTACGTTTGATTTGCGATAATTTTCAGTACAAATATGGAGGATCAGATTTTTTTGTTATATGGTGATGACTTTTGACATATAAAACATTTTATTAAAATGAAACTATTTAGATTTCGATTATTTTGATCAAAGGGCCTTAAAGATAAAACTACTGAATAACGAAAAGAATAAAAATCAAAGTAAAAAACCTAAACTATATTTTTTTAAACACCGAAACGCATCTTTTTTCCGAGTTTTGAAATCCACCCCATTGTGTCAATCTTTGGGGCAATCTATGTTCAGCTGTGGATGTCTTACGGCTGATATGATGATGATGATGAGGTAGATACTGACGGTACTTACCGATTATGCATTACGGATTAAGGTATATGTTAGAAATAGAAAATTCGCAACAAACACAAAAAGCACAATATGCAGAAACGAAGAAAAATACAAATAAAAAATGCATGCTTGGAAATGACTAAACGAATTTTGACGAAATGAGACGAATTTTCTGTACAAAAGATCAGTTTATTATTTTTCTCAAACATGCAATGAAATATTGTCTTTACGTTCCTTAAAATAGACTTGGAAGTATCGCTTTTAGATCTCACTGGGATGGAAATGGAATTTCATAACACTTTTCAGGCAGTATTTTTTTTTTATTTCGACTACATTGTCATTATTATACTTGGCCGGAAATCCTCATTTTCTGATGCAATGTACTACCTACTATTTTTTATTGAGATCATTATTTATTCGGTAGGTAAACAAAGAAACAGACAAAATAATGACATATTCCTATAGGTATAACACTACATTAAGACTGAATGTAAATACCTAAACCTAAAATACATAATCTATAAAATAGGGCCCCTTTGGCATGTTGCCGAGAATCCTGGCAACATTTCCCTGCTGTATTACAATAGGTACTAATTAGGTGCGCGTGGATTTATCTGCATTATATTATATTTCTCACGGCATACATAAATATGTCTTAAGGGCCTGTTAACATTAGCGATTCACTACGGGGATTTGGGGAAAGTGATTTCTATGACAAAAATTGCACGCGGCGAATTTGCCTCCATACAAAACTCGCTCGCAAATCGCTAGTGTGCAGTGCATGGGTGCTAAAGGAAAGGAATAGCTCTCGCTATTAGTGAACTCATTTCACGAAATTGCATAATTTCCAATTTCCCACAGATTTCGTTTATTTGCCGAGTGGGCAGAACAAGTAAAATTAATAGCTTATAGGCACCCACAAACTGTAATTAATGTCATTATCATTTCCCGTCTATTTTGGTATTATTAAATTACATTGATATTTTTTACAAAATACATAGTAGGTAATAATTATTTCGTAATTACGTGTGTACGCTGTACGTATTTACCTACGTAAGAATCATGTAAGATGGATGTTCAATGAGGGTTTTTGATACTTTTTCTGCCGCTATAGATGGCAGCATTGTGGCGTAAAGTCCAACGAATTGTCATAATACCTACGCGTATTAAATTTTCTATACTATATTTTTAGGTTTAGGAACTTTAGGAATATTGTTATCTAAACTAAATAAAAAAAATTGTTTCATGTCAAATTGTCAATGCTCATGGTCATGAAATTAACAGTTCTAGTAATTTTCTTTAGCACCAATCGACCGTTTACCTACTAGTCGCTAGTCGTAATCCATTACATTACAATATCAGTAAAACTTCCAAATACAATAGAATTTCGATATTTTATGTTCAGTACCTATGAATAATGAATAGTATGAATCTGACAGCTGCTTGCCTTACTGCCGACGTAGGTGCCTGGTGGCAGAAAAAATATCAAAAACCCTCATTGAGGATGACTTACCTTAACAAGAAGGGTCCACGGAAAAAACATGTCTAGTCAATTCTAATTTCACAAGGAAAAACAACCTTAGTTTTAAAGGAACAAGGTACAATCTTACCCTGATTTTCATAAGGATTAGACATGTTCTTTCCGTGGAACTTTCACATGTCCTTGTTTGCTAATTTAATTCCAACGCTAGTATTTGTCACGAATTGTTTAATTTTAATTAGGATACCCAAGTTAGTTCGGCACCAAGGGTGCCTTTGATTTAGAGCCTTGGCCTAGTCTTGAGCACCCCAGTGATTTTCATACTTATGATAGAAGATTCAACAAACACTAAAAAAAACTTAGGTATCAATTTTTTTACGCGTTAATTCGCATTATTTCACCCACTGGAGTGTTCAAGAATTGACTGCTGTAGTTTTGAGTGTTTTGACCCATGTTGCGCTGAGTTGGTTGGCTTCTGTGTTAGTAGACTTTGTACCTATGTACCTATTACCTAGTACCAGTAGTATCTAATGGTCTGAGTAGGCCAATACCAGATTAACCAGATAGGTACGAGAATTTAATCTAAATATCAGCTGAATTGGACATAGAAAAGTTGATTACAGAAAGAGAACAGGCGAAAACTCTTCGCTAAAACACATCAAAAAGTGCATCTATTTTTATTTAATACGGCTCCGTAACATAATCCTAATCATGGGTTTCTAAAGTCAATACAAAGTATACAAACACGAAACTCACCTTTGCCAACCAATATTTGTCCAAACGAGCCGCGGAAGACAAATTATGGACCCTTGCTTAACAAGCAAATAACACTAACTAACAAATAAATTAAACATGTGGGTATCTCAAATAAAAATGGTTTACGATATTCATGAATCATTCTAAAGGTTTTTCTTTCGCTCATATTTTGTAAATAAATAGTTGCATTTCTGCAGGGGGTAGTAGGTAGGTATTAACATGTTTGAACGGTGACGTTGCGTTGATAGGCAAGGGCGCAAAGTTGTAGGCTAGGTACCTACTTTACAGCGAGATATCATAATATCGTGCTTACTCTATCCCGTAGCTGTGTCCTGCTATGCTATTCTCTTATTCACACATTCGACGCTGCATTCGTCAACGAGCTCGACGTCGAGACAGCCTTGTCTAAAATCCTAGCTGTTTTATTTGACTTTAGGAATCGAGGCTGCGAGGGAGGTTGTGGGCGAGTTCGTCGCTGTTTTTCGTTAGAGAATACGAAGTTCGTACATTAAACGTCAAACTCTCGACGCAGTGTAGTTTCGAAAGTTGCCATGTAAGTGTCTGTATAAGTGCAGTAAAGTATCTAGTCCAACACACCCGCTTCAAATCGGTGTGAGCTTGATAAATAGACAGATTTTTAGGTACGTATCAAATTAATACTCGTTAGTTGCCAAAGCAAACTCATTGTACGGCTTTTGTAGCCTTACCAAACCTACTCAAGCGTGTAAACGTAATAGCATTATACTAATACAAATCGTAGCTTTGTATATTCCACATTCAGCGATACAATTCAGCTGTCGTTTGCTTGATTCAAATGGCTTTGTTTTGTCCCCGCCCGAGCAATTTCCACAAGCCGCCGCAATTATCGCTGAGTATAACATTAGATGTTATTTTGCGTTTACCGAAACTCCATGTTTAACGCGTGCCCTGGGAACGGGGATGCAATTAATCCGGGCAGCGGGAACGCCGCGACAATCACGCCCAACGGCGCCCCGGGGAACGGGCCAAGCCAAGTTAAATCTTCGCCAGCCAACTTCGCTGGCCGGGCCGTAATTGCACTTTTCGAGTTGGTGCAACGATGCGACAAAGTTAATTTAAGTTGCTTGGATAGGTCTTTGCTGCCTGTGCGCCTGTAGTGTTTTGAAATGCTTTTTCAATATGTCTTTGACGGTACATACTGTATTATATTTTTTTTCTTTATTACTTTGCAAGTGCAATCAACTTTACCCCAGGAACTAGGTGTACTAGACAGGTTTAATCTATCGGTTTATTACTTGATTCTGGTAAATATACCAGGTAGGATAGGTACATAATTAAATAATTATGGACAACTAATAATAATACAGGGTGTTTTTTTTTCGACCGTTCAAATTCTACGTAGTGAATGTGTAGGTCATACTGACCAACTTTTACTATGGGGACAAAGTCGAAATCGCGAAAAAAAATCAGCTGTTTCATACATTTCGGCCGGCGTAATGCCGCCAATTTGTATGAAACAGCTGCTTTTTTTTTCGCGATTTCGACTTTGTCCCCATAGTAAAAGTTGGTCAGTATGACCTACACATTCACTACGTAGAATTTGAACGGTCGAAAAAAAACACCCTGTATAGGTACCCTTTGCCCTGCCTTTTTTCGAAAAACCTCCCATCGTAACAATAAATATTATAACGATAAAACACTAAACTTTATAGAGAGGTATAAACTAACAACGTTTGTGTAATTTAGTCCTAGCCTAGGTACCTAGGTACTTACAGACACACCACTCAAGACAGCTAGTAAAGTTCTACTAATTCCGAATTATTATATTTAAGTGAATTTTACATTTTCATGAATTGGTAGGTACTAGGTAGTAGGTATAAAACATGGTTTATAATAGTCGAGAATAATAAAAATAAATTAATAGCGGTGGCCACTCACCACTCTCATGGAGTTAGATTGAAGCTAGTACCTACAGAATTTCTGAAGTTGAACAGATTATATTGTTAAATACCTACCTATAATAATTTTAACTACTTAGTTAAAACTTGTAGTCATCAAATTGCAACACGTGTAGTATTTGCCTGTCATTTACCTAAAACATTTGTTCTTCGATCCACATTGTTACATAACCGGTCCCCTGTCAGGCCTGTTATCTTCGCATGTTTGCACAACCCGACGCCTTCGGGAATAAATCTCCATTTGTCGACATTCAGTCGCGGCGGGGGTGTCTATTTACTGTCTCATTTCACGCTCACGACGCTCGATCATCGCCTTACGGCCTGTCATCGATTCAAAAGGATGGGAAAGAAAAGAATGGAGAGTGTTGAAAGCTTTTACTTCTGTCGCTGAGGTTACGCCTCTGCGGGGAGTCTGCAAAAAGTCAGAACTGTCAGAAGCGAACAGTAGGCGGATTATTGTTTGTTATTGTTTAGTTTGGAACTAATCGTTTCAGCGTCTTGTTTTGTTGGTTGTCATTCCTCGAATAGCACATAGTGTATTAATTATTAATGGATGGGTATTTTTACAGAGAGGTAGATATTGTAGATAACGATAAGATGTGACTTGAGTGGACCCTACACTGCACCGAGGTATAATAACTTTCAATTCTTTAAATTCAATAAAATTAGATAAATTTCGTAAAGGTAAAATTTTTATCATTAGTAGGTATTAGTGTTTTAGGGTTCCGTAGCCAAACGGAACCCTTGTACCCCGTTTTCTTTTCGATATTTGGATTGATCGAAGTGTGAATGTCTTATACTTTTTGAGATAGGTTGATTTAACTGTAATTTGTATACTTACATATTTGTTGCTACGGAACCTAATATTAATATGCGCGAGTCCACCTCGAACTGGGTTTTTATTTATTTATTTAAAACGCATTTTCTTAAAGTAGTTCGCCCCCGCATTATGTACCTAATTAAATTCAAGATTTTGAGCAAGTTTTGGTAGGTATCTTAAAACAGGTCTGTAGCGCGTCAAATCAATAAACTGACCCTTAATATTCGCAGCGGATTTTCTTAGAAATCGTTTGACATTATCAAGTTATTGGTGTCATCTGCATTGCCAATTAACACATTTTAAAATATGTTGCATAGTACCTACCTACTAATTAGTACTGTCCCCCGATTGTCTGTTTTTATTAATTATTATCAATTAGTTCCATCTTTCAAATTAAATTGACTTGTTTATTATGCACTTGCTATTAATTAAGGTACCTAAAAATTATAATTATTTTGACACTGCAACTTGCTCGAAACGTTTCACACGGTTGATTAACATTAATGCATATTGATGCCTATATAATATCCAAAAGCTTAAAGCAAATGCTTAATGTAATAAACACAAATTTAATATAGAATAGGTTTATTTGTTGTGTGTAAACGCATAATTTGTATCACGAGATGGCGCCCGCGAGCCGAGGGGCCCTAAGTAGACGTAAAGCCCGCATAGTTACGAGCGCCTTTACGACCCGCCCAGCACCCGCCCCGCCGTGCCCCGCTCCTGAAAGAAGACATGGCATACCTATTACAGTACGCGCGTCTCGATTTAATATTATATTTTTCTACTCCCGTACTTTTATTTGTCATTTACATGGTCGTGAACACACCATTAAGCCCCTACCAAGATGTCAAGATAAGTATATTGTCTATTCCCTATAAACGCATTCGGGTTTACACGCAGTGCGTTTTTTGCATTTTAAGACACCTCGTGTATACAAGACTTAATGAAATACATGGCCGCCAACCTAATTAAAAAAAATTCTGATGAACATTAAACCATAGAGGAGCTTTCTTTTTTTATTTTGACGTCTCCCGCTCGACCTTGATGATTAATAAAATTGTGTTTGACTAAGAATATTTCTACAATTTAAAATTTTATTTAAATATAAATGTGTGGTCGTAGAAAAAGTATTGTATGCAACATTGTTTAATTAACTGAGTCAAAAAATGCTCGTGGTGTCTTTAATAACAATTTTCGGCTTCGCCTCAAATTGATACCCACGCCACTCGCCTTTTTTGACCTCTCTTAAACAAGAGTTGCATAAAATACTATATTTGCTACATTCAAAGACGGGTCTTTTCTTCCCTGCCAGGCAACAAAGTGCCACTTGACTGAACACTTTAGCTGCAACACGAACAAAGCAATTTCATGGGTATGGAAAATAACGTAACATTTAAAGTATAAATTAGCACCTCTTGTTAATGTTTCCCTGTTGTATCATTGTATTCATTATATCAAATTTATCTGTTCTGCATTATATCATATCAATATCACACCATTCACCGTCACATAATT
>JALPQI010007366.1:0-57238 GCA_025490895.1 Thaumatotibia leucotreta
GGAACCCAAGTTAAAAGGCTCTGGCCGGACCGCCGGGACCGCCATAGTAAATTCGCTCCTGGATGAATTCGAAATAGATGACTAGGAAGATGGAGGCTTAGCACAGGATTAGTGCGACAATATGTCGCCGCGAGATAGACTATCCATTCCTCTTTTATTCTTTTAGTTAGTAAAAGACGGAAAATCTATCTCGCGGCGCGCGGCGACATACTGACATATCAATCATGTGCTAAGCAAACTGATGTACCTAATTACTTAAAAATAAATGAAAAGATATTTTATAAAATTCTTTTGTTCTAAAAAAATGTTACACAAAAGTAACACATAATTTTTTGAATTATTTTAATGTTAACCACGGTTTCAAGCACTGAACTGTCACCATGGTACATAATGGGGGGCAACACAGGCGGGCTACCATGACCTGAAATGCGATTCAGTGTAGGTTCAGCTTGTTTTTGACAGTTATTTTTTGGAACTGACACGTCGCGATTCAGTTTAGGTCCTAAACTGATTCGCATTGGTAGATCGGGGTAGCCCCAGATCGACACAGATACTACGAACTGCCGGCAGAGCCCCTGTGAACTACGCGCAGTCGCGTCCAGTCGCGGCTGAACGTTATCTGCGCTGTCACTATGCCCGCTACCAGCGCCCAGACCACCACCGTCACGCTTCTAGTGACAAATAGTATCGTAGCGACCGCTCATGGTAGGACTACAGGTCGACACAGGTAAACGACTCACTACGAACTGCCGGCAGAGCCGCGTGCAGTCCAGCGGCGCGGGCGCACGCTTGCCGCCCGTCCAGTCGCGGCTGAACGTGATCTGCGCTGTCACTATTGCTACCAGCGCCCAGACCACCACCGTCATGCTTCTAGGGAAATAAACTGCATGGAACTGCACAACGTACTCAATACCATCATTGTTCCACCGAACAAGTCCCGCCGGCGGCCGTACCTGCAGCTGTCGGACGGCTCTGGGCCGCGTGCCACCTCTGCTCGCCGCCATTCGCCACTATGTGACATGATCACTTTGCTAAACGCACTCCTGCGAAGTGATGAACAAGTGGACATATACTGCGACAGTTGGCCTAAACTTTCGTCCAGATGCCTCGCCTATTGTGAAACGGTATGAATGTTGTGTGATCGAATGATGTTACTTGTTAATTTTTATTTACTTGTTATATATATTTTACTATAATAACTGATTTTACCTTGTATGTGTAGCATAATGTCATTAATGTCCTATTTGTAATGTTTTTCCAAGTGTAACTGGTGTCTAACCGTTCTTGTGAATAAATAAATAATAATAGTATCGTAGCCGCAGTTCATGGTAGGGCTACAGGTCGACACAGGTAAACGACTCACTACGAACTGCCGGCAGAGCCGCGTGAACTGCGCGCAGTCCAGCGGCGCGGGCGCACGCTTGCCGCCCGTCCAGTCGCGGCTGAACGTGATCTGCGCTGTCACTATTGCTACCAGCGCCCAGACCACAACCGTCACGCTTCTAGTGACAAATAGTATCGTAGCGATAGCTCACGGTAGGGCTATAGGTCGACACAGGTAAACGACTCACTACGAACTGCCGGCAGAGCCGCGTGAACTGCGCGCAGTCCAGCGGCGCGGGCGCACGCTTGCCGCCCGTCCAGTCGCGGCTGAACGTGATCTGCGCTGTCACTATTGCTACCAGCGCCCAGACCACAACCGTCACGCTTCTAGTGACAAATAGTATCGTAGCGACCGCTCATGGTAGGGCTACAGGTCGACACAGGTAAACGACTCACTACGAACTGCCGGCAGAGCCGCGTGCAGTCCAGCGGCGCGGGCGCACGCTTGCCGCCCGTCCAGTCGCGGCTGAACGTGATCTGCGCTGTCACTAGGCTCGCTACCAGCGCCCAGACCACCACCGTCACGCTTCTAGGGACAAATAGTATCGTAGCGACCGCTCATGGTAGGGCTATAGGTCGACACAGGTAAACGACTCACTACGAACTGCCGGCAGAGCCGCGTGCAGTCCAGCGCCGCGGGCTTGCCGCCCGTCCAGTCGCGGCTGAACGTGATCTGCGCTGTCACTAGGCTCGCTACCAGCGCCCAGACCACCACCGTCACGCTTCTAGGGACAAATAGTATCGTAGCGACCGCTCATGGTAGGGCTATAGGTCGACACAGGTAAACGACTCACTACGAACTGCCGGCAGAGCCGCGTGAACTGCGCGCAGTCCAGCGGCGCGGGCGCACGCTTGCCGCCCGTCCAGTCGCGGCTGAACGTGATCTGCGCTGTCACTAGGCTCGCTACCAGCGCCCAGACCACCACCGTCACGCTTCTAGGGAAATAAACTGCATGGAACTGCACAACGTACTCAATACCATCATTGTTCCACCGAACAAGTCCCGCCGGCGTCCGTACCTGCAGCTGTCGGACGGCTCTCGGCCGCGTGCCACCTCTGCTCGCCGCCATTCGCCACTATGTGACATGATCACTTTGCTAAACGCACTCCTGCGAAGTGATGAACAAGTGGACATATACTGCGACAGTTGGCCTAAACTTTTGTCCAGATGCCTCGCCTATTGTGAAACGGTATGAATGTTGTGTGATCGAATGATGTTACTTGTTAATTTTTATTTACTTGTTATATATGTTTTACTATAATAACTGATTTTACCTTGTATGTGTAGCATAATGTCATTAATGTCCTATTTGTAATGTTTTTCCAAGTGTAACTGGTGTCTAATCATTCTTGTGAATAAATAAATAATAATAGTATCGTAGCGATAGCTCATGGTAGAGCTACAGATCACAGGTAAACGACTCACTACGAACTGCCGGCAGAGCCGCGTGAACTGCGCGCAGTCCAGCGGCGCGGGCGCACGCTTGCCGCCCGTCCAGTCGCGGCTGAACGTGATCTGCGCTGTCACTAGGCTCGCTACCAGCGCCCAGACCACCACCGTCACGCTTCTAGGGAAATAAACTGCATGGAACTGCACAACGTACTCAATACCATCATTGTTCCACCGAACAAGTCCCGCCGGCGTCCGTACCTGCAGCTGTCGGACGGCTCTCGGCCGCGTGCCACCTCTGCTCGCCGCCATTCGCCACTATGTGACATGATCACTTTGCTAAACGCACTCCTGCGAAGTGATGAACAAGTGCACATATACTGCGACAGTTGGCCTAAACTTTCGTCCAGATGCCTCGCCTATTGTGAAACGGTATGAATGTTGTGTGATCGAATGATGTTACTTGTTCATTGTTATTTACTTGTTATATGTTTTACTATAATAACTGATTTTACCTTGTATGTGTAGCATAATGTCATTAATGTCCTATTTGTAATGTTTTTCCAAGTGTAACTGGTGTCTAACCGTTCTTGTGAATAAATAAATAATAATAGTATCGTAGCCGCAGTTCATGGTAGGGCTACAGGTCGACACAGGTAAACGACTCACTACGAACTGCCGGCAGAGCCGCGTGAACTGCGCGCAGTCCAGCGGCGCGGGCGCACGCTTGCCGCCCGTCCAGTCGCGGCTGAACGTGATCTGCGCTGTCACTAGGCTCGCTACCAGCGCCCAGACCACCACCGTCACGCTTCTATGGACAAAAAGATAAAATGAGACTAATTTGGAGACAAATCATATCCACTCAATTGCTTCATGCAACTGTGGTGGTCAATCGTATTTGTATGTAAAATGGGTGGTCCCAAACCTTGACGTCAAAAATTTTTTTTTAGATTCCTCACGTCATGAGCTATCAGAACCC
This sequence comes from Thaumatotibia leucotreta, assembly GCA_025490895.1. NCBI lineage: Eukaryota > Metazoa > Arthropoda > Insecta > Lepidoptera > Tortricidae > Thaumatotibia > Thaumatotibia leucotreta. The sequence continues at coordinate 3,753 of JALPQI010007366.1, forward strand.
CCATGTATGCTCTATGTATGTTAGCCGATTTTTTGTAGTTTTCGAGTTATGAATTTCTGAATTTTATTTTTTTGAGAAATTCTGGAATGAAGAAATTTATTAATAAAAAAAAACTATTGGGTTTTTTAACTAGTTTCTATTTGTAAAAGTATTACTACAAATAAAGCATTTACTGACAAAAAAAAATAGCGTCCTTACTTTGATACAAGGAGGATAAAAAAATACCAACTTTCAAATTTTACGCTAAAAACGCATCAAAATAGCATTAATGTACGTAAATAAAAAATAAAACATATCCCAAGGAATTATCGTATTCTTAAGACCGCCCTAGACCTTGAGCCTTCGTAAAAGCAAAAAAAAGTGATACTTAATGATGAGGATTTTTCGGAGTAGTCGGTCAAATAAACTTAAAAAAGCATAAAATTTTAAAGTAGTAAAAAATGACTTGAGTAACTACACAAATTGAGTTTTCGAGGTATTTCCTGTGTTTGTTTATTGATAAGAACAACAAAACAGACGAAATTTTACTTTATTTTTAAATTAAAAATTTAAAAACTTTTTTTTAAGTTTAAGTTTATCTCCGAAAAATACTCATCATTAAGTATCACTTTTTTTTTGCTTTTACCAAGGTTTAAAGTCTAGGGCAGTCTTTAGATTACCAAAAATCCTTGGGATATGTTTTATTTTTTTTATTTACGTACATTAATGCTATTTTGATGCGTTTTTAACGTAAAATTTAGAATTTGGTATTTTTATCCTACTTGTATCAAAGTGAGGACACTAATTTTTTTATCAGTAAATGCTTTATTTGTAGTAATACTTTTACAAAAAGAAAATATTAAAAAAACCCAATAGTTTTTTTTTATCAATAAATTTCTTCATTCCAAAATTTCTCAAAATTTTTTTTTTTTTCAAAAATTCATAACTCGAAAACTACAAAAAATCGGCATATCTATATTCTGATAGCCCATGATGTAGGGAAACTAAAAAAAAATTATTGACGTCAAGGTTTAGACCAGCCTGTATATAAAAGTAGTTGTCAAATACAAAGTAAGTGAGTAAAATAATTTTGTGATAAAATAATTTAATCAGGAAATAATCAAGCCTACCTACTGCAGTACATAGACCTACATTAAAATTTGAAGCCTATTGATCCTTCAAGTAATTTGGACGGCGTGCACTTGAACTACACTAGTACTTTTGCACCTGCTTAACACGGACGCCCGCCCTGCCACATAGCTTGCCCCCCCGCTCGATGCCCGTCCAATCAGTTTAGGGTGTTTCTATGCGATTTTTTTAAGGGTTTTTATTGTTCATTACCATCACCACTTTATTTTCCGTTTTATAAAAGCAAACGAGACTATTATGCCAGAATAACAGACAATTATGCGTCTGCTACAAGATAACCGAAAATGACTACACTATTTATACGCAGTTCATCAATAATTTGGGAATGGTAATGATTTGATTGGTGCGACAGAATAATCGCATAGAACTACCCTTTACACAGTTACTTGTCTTATGAAGTAAACAGTTTTCCAGCCTGATGCACATATCCTGCCGTAAACTGAACTTGATTGTAATATAATACAAATTAAATAAAAAAAATAAAAAATATGTGCAATAATGAATAGGTCACTTCATATTGCCCCAATCTCCTAATTTCCGCAAATCAGGTAATTATAGAGAAAGATAAATGTATTTGGAGATTAGAAACTCGTTTACTAGTTAAGACGAGTAAGCATAAACAGGCACGTACTTTATTTGCTACACATAGTTTGCACTACACTTAAAAGCCTCAGTTAAGGCACAATATATTAGTGTTAATTCATAAATAATATTTCTGGTTGCCCTGAAAACCAGCGCCATAACTAAAGCCCTTTAGTTATCGGCATATGCTGAGTGGCATCCATTTTGATGCTTTGTACTTAGTTTAAGCTTTAACATAGATTAAGTTTTCTTTTTGTTTCTATTTTTAGCATCAAATAAACATTATTCATTTCATTAGTCATATAAAAAATCATTCATTAATGCCAGGTACATATATAATATCCCTTATGCAAGTAAGTGTAAGGTCTGAGTGGCAGCGCGAATGAATATATAAACGATACTCTTCCTGGTATGTGTGGCTGCTCCCGCGTTTCCGCTACTGTAGTTGTAGCCGGGTCGCATCTCACGATGGTGGGATGGTCGTTGCACCATCATTTGGAGGACGGTGGTGAGAGGATGTTTAGCAATTGGCGGCGCGTCGAGCTTCCAAGGGATTTGAACTCCACTCAGGCGACTCGCATACGTTTGCATTTGTTTGACATTTTTTAATAGGCTTACTCATGGCCACAGACTAGCCAAGGGCAGAGACGTGGCCGTTGATGGAGTGAGTTTGCCCAGAAGGTGCCTATTCACCCTTGACTTGAAGGTTGACGGGTTATATGATCTCGGAAATATAGACGCCGGCAGGGAATACCACTCCTTGGCAGTACGCATAAGGAAAGAAGACGCAAAGCGCTTCGTACGAACAAATGGAATATCTACCAAGTAAGGGTGGAACCCGGCCGTGTGTCTAGAATTTGGTAAAATGGGGATGGCGGAATAAGCTCATGAAGTTCTTGAGAACACTCCAGGAAGTGCAATCTGTAGAACATGGACGTCACGCCTCACGCCGCACTCCTAGCTAAAACGTCTACTCAGGCCTTATTTTTTTGCTTCCTCAATTCGCTATTGACTCTCTTCATAGACCCATCATAATGCGGCGTCTGATATTAGTTTGTGGTTCTGGATTATCGTAATTTACAGCTGGCTGTTTGATTACAGAGATTGTTTAGTAGCCTACTGATAATTAAGCTCATTTATTAGGATATAAATGTCAGCAATAGCAATTTTGTTGCTGAGAAAATTATCTTTTTGTATTGTAGTTACGTACCGTGTATAGTCAACCAAAAATGTGGTTTACCACTTTTCGACTTTGGGCTCATGCATAAATCATGTGAGGTTTTTTCGGCTACTTTTTGACCCCCCCCCTCCCCCTGATGTTTGGTGAGTTTCTTGGCTACCCCCCCCCCTAGCAGTCTCACGTGTATTTTTCTCATTCAACTTTTCACGTTCGCTAGCCGAAATTCACAATATTTCTGTGTTTGTTCATCGTAGAAAAATACACGTGAGGTCTCCTTGTACCCCCCCTTCCCTTTCGTGATGTTTTCTTGGACCCCCTCCCCCCCCTATAGGACCTCGCGTGATTTATGCACAAGCCCTTTATTACAACTGAATAGAGTCGAAAAGTGGTAAACATTTTTTGTCGACTGTACCTGACCTGATCTATGCCAACTAGATGCAAAGCGAATTACTGCTTGTTTTGGGTTTCTAGAAACTTACACCATTGTCGATTTCAAAATTTAAAAAGGTTTTAAAATAATTCAAAAATCACGATCGCGTCAATCGTGTTACGAAAGTTAGTCATACAAACTATGAAGATTTTTTTAATCGACCCTAAAAAAACGTCAAAGTAAAACAAATTTTAAACTGGGACACAACTCGAAACTAATTATGTGATATCCACTTTTAACCCATTTGTTGTGTTGTAACACCGATGCTGTTTTTTAGATTTTTGTAGTGACAAAATCCCAAAAAAACCCGGGGCCTTTTGCATCTAGGCTTATCAGGGTTAATTTAAAGCATATTTACCCGCTGAATTTAAATTGCTAAACAAAACATATAGGTATCAGATACAGATTGCCCTTCTTTTTAATTTATATCACACGGTAATCCTTACTAAATATAACTATTTACTACGAAAGTAGGTATCAGATACAGATTGCCCTTCTTTTTAATTTATTTCACACGGTAATCCTTACTAAATATAACTATTTACTACGAAAGATAAATTTGGTTAATTATTTCTTAATTTAGCACATTGAGTCCCTTTCGTTCGACGCGGTTTCAAAAATACAAATATTTTATCTTACTTTTAAATAAATTTAAATATCCTCAATCACGCATAGCGGTGTAAGTACCGGAAAGGATCAAATGTTTTTTTTCGGGAATGTCTGAATCTTTTGTTTTTTTTTATTTTTACAGTAGTGTCACTGTCACCGTCACTCTTTCCATCTATTCTTTCCATTATTCGAATTTTCTTTGGTAACACCGCGTTCCCCTTTTCTAAGTGAAAATTAAACTTAATAATTTATTTAGTTAAAATTAAAGAGGTAACTTTTCCAAAAAAATCCGGATTAATCGAGTCTTTTGGAACGAAACAGGAAAAATCTGATTTTTTTACCCCTAATCACGCACTAAACTTTCACAATACTCACCGAAACTTCACAACAGCCATATTCAGACAAAACACTCCACAGTCACCGGTAGAATGGCCAGCGTTACCCGCTATCCCTCTTTTTATACAGGACCTGTATTGTATTATCCCTATCGTTTTTAAAACGCGAGTGGATCGCTCGTAGGGACCAGTGTAAAGGGCCCTGTAGCAGGGATCGGATAACTATTTTCCATACAAATAAACGGTTCTAATTTCGTTCTTCGGTATAAATATGTTTTGTGGAGGAATTTAATTGTGTAATTGTTTTAAATTTTGTTAATTACATAAAATATTGAGGACTACATAAAGATAATAAAACATTTTAAAATATTGGGCTATTATGTTTTTCTAAAAAAACAGTTCCGATCCCTGTCCTGTAGAATTTGTGAGAATACTTAATTTACGAATTACAATACAATGCGGTGTTTCGCCGATTGCTAAAATTTGTTGCGCTTTAACATAAGATTGGTGCTACGGTAAGTCGTGTCGCCGCGATATAGACTTTATATCGCGGCGACACGACACGACATACCGTAGCACCAATCATATTAATATGCTAAAGCGCAACAAATGTAATATATCTATCTCACGGCTGCACCAATCATGTGCTAAGCCTACAGGGTAGCATTAAATATAATACACGAAAAATTTCACCGAAGTCCCGTACAAATAAGATGTTTCGGGCATTTCTCGAACGTTTCAACCGCCGTGACTTCGGTGGCAGCCTTTATCACATGAATCCCGTGAGAGATGCAAGAACTTTTGAAAACATCGGTAGACATTGTTGACGACTACCAAGATATCCAAAAAATGTATGAGATACCCACGAAAATCGGGTAATAATGTTGCCACCGAAGTCACGGCGGTTGAAACGCTCGGAGAAATGCCCTTTCACAAAATTGTGGCTTTATCGAAGTTCTCTTTCGTGACCTGAGGGATCAAAATATCCAAAAAAAAAATATTATTTAAAAATATGTTAACTAATAACTCGAAAGAAAACGTAAATTATCGGGATATACACGCATTTGTACGGGACAGCCCATAGAATGCTCCTATACAGTGTGTTACCATGTCCCGGGCTTTTACGAAGATGGGTAATAATACGCATTACCAGCAATCATTTTCAAGTATGAACAGTTGACAAATAAAATAAATTAAACGTACAATTAATTTTATTTCCTTCGAACGATCAATGTAACGCGTGTAGATACTGCTTAGTTGTCAAATGTTGCGATTGGTTGCGATCGGTAATTGTCGAGCGCTAACTAACGATTTATTTTTAAGCACATTGCTTCACGCTGAACTTTTCTTAGAAATTTTAAAATTTGAATTTTTCATCAAATTAATGATCTCAATTTGGCTAAAAATGTGCATCTCATTGCTCGGTTTCAATAAAAGCCTGCATGATGGGAACACACTGTATAGTATCCAAAACTAAAAATTAATGTAATTTGAGCACTAGTACGAATCCCGAACGATTAAACATTGAAGGAAAAGGGTCTTGGCTTGTTGGTCTGTCTGTGTGTCGAGTGATTATCCAACTAAGTATGTTCTTGAAATTGAAAGTCGCAAGTGACAGAATTATGTGCGGAGAGCGCAGGCATTTGACAGCAAGGCACGCCCAGTATTCCAACCTGCCTCCAATTTAAAATAGCTATTATGAACGTACCTACATAACCCACATGCATAAATGGTCTCCAAAAAATCTGCTCATAAAATACTCATACCCAATGTCGTTAGCCGTGTGGTGACGGTAGTAGAATACCTACATTTGTCACAACTCTTCCCGCGGATGCCGTAAGAGTCGACTAAGGGCTTGTCCATTAATTGCGTCATACGATTTTGTCCTATTTTGGACCCGTCCCTCCCCCATGGTGATATTGGTGATATTTTCAGTAATATATATTATTGTATATTATTGTATAGTTTTGGAAGTCGTCGATAAGTTTTGCTACCTTGGGTCGACCGTGTCCAACAATCTCTCGCTTGATGCAGAGATCGATATCCGTATTGGCAAAGCGGCGAACATGTTCGGGAGGCTCCGTTCAAGAGTATGGTCTAACAAACACCTCACTATTGGAACCAAAATTATAGTATACCAGACTTGCGTTCTAAGCATACTTTTGTACGGAGCAGAAACCTGGACGACGTATGCAAAACAGGAACGACGGCTAAACACTTTTCACATGCGCTGTCTACGCAACATTTTTGGCATAACTTGGCAGGACAAAGTGACAAACCAAAAGGTCCTTGAGAAAGCGCAGCTGCCCAGTCTTACCGCTCTTCTCAAACAGAGACGATTGCGTTGGCTGGGGCATGTGCACCGAATGGAGCCCTGCAGAATACCTCGACGTGTCTTGCTAGGTGCAGTCGCGTTTGCTAAAAGGAACGTTGGAAGACCGATGCTGCGCTTCAAAGACTGTGTTAAGCGAGACATGTCTGCATTTGAAATCGACCATCAGGCCTGGGAAACCCTAGCCGAAGACCGTGGTCAATGGCGAAAGCGTGTTGTGGAGGGGAGAAGGCTATGCGACGAAGCCTGGTTTAATCTGTTAGAGAGCAAGAGGTATCGCAGAAAGCAAACAGAGACTGTAACCTCAGGTGGTATGAGTTTTCTCTGCCAAAAATGTGGCAGGTCGTGCCGTTCGCGAATTGGCCTCCACAGTCACCAAACCCGTTGTCGAAACAGCAATGTGTAAATCGTCTGCAATAGACGCAAAGGCCTGTGATGATATATTATTGTCGTACGCTGGTATTACAATTATTCCCACACGCTTACATACATCTAAAAAAAAATCTACCCAAATAGTTACATGTATGGAGGGCCCTAACCCCAATTTTTTTTAACTATATAGTATCATAGTCCTGTTCGGTTCATAGAACACATATCCTTACCAAATTTCATTACTGTAGCATTTATAGTTTCCGAGTAAATCGGCTGTGACAGACGGACGGACGGACATGTGGAATCTGTAAGGGTTCCGTTCCGCAATTGGCGCTAGTAATTGAATACTTACAAACTTAAAAAAAAAATGCTCTGATATGTTATGCAGGTGTTGTGAATACGTGCGCGTAGGTGTAAAGAGGTCCTTCTGGTATCATAAGGATTCTATAATGGTGTTGTATGAACCTTTGGTTGCATCCCTCGCTACTCTCCCGCCGAACTGAAACTGTTGTGGTTATATAATTTTATGTTATTGTTATTAACAGCGGTGACATAAATAAATACGCCAAACAATTTCAGTTATATCATCATCATCATCATCATCAGCCTATATCAGTCCACTGCTGCCTCTTCTATTACCTACGCATAATTTTAACGACATTCATGACTTTTTAATTTCACGTACCTCCTCGTACATCAATGAAAAACTGTGAAAGTTTCGTGATCTAAACTCTGTTTTCTCTTGAGAAGTTTTATGCCACTATTTATTGTAACTATGCTTAGAAAATAATACTTAGTAATTAATTCGTCAGCCTCCGTAGCCTAGTTGGTAGTGACTTTGCTTACGAAGCTGGAGGTTCCGGGTTCGAATCCCGGCGAGGGCATTAAGTATTTGTTTATTTATTTATCACAAATATTTGTTCCTTGATCATGGCTATCTATGTATTTAAGTATCTATGTGTATCTATCTATTATATGTATACATCGACGCCTGGTACTCGCATCACAAGCCTTAATTCTGCTGATCGTGGGACTCGTTCGATTTGTGTAAGATGTCCCAAGATATTTATTTATATTAATTACATTTGGATAAGTCCAGTTTGGTTGGTTCACGGGTCGATAGAATAAAAAAACATAATTAAAGCCTTAAAACAGAAATTACGATCGCGTCTATTGTGTCACGAATGTTAGTCATATGTCATATTAATTATGTATAGTGTCTACTCTGTCTGTGTCTAACACGCTTTGCCAGTAGGTAGAAAATTGTGCGCGTATTGTTGATCGCTCATGGAAAAATTGAACTTTTTCCACTGCCAAAACTTTTTACACTTTTACTTCGTAACATTCGTTCGTAACACAAAAATGAGCCGAGCAAGTATGCTTTTAAAAAATCTGTGCGTGATTTCTTTTCTGGCAGCTCCAAGAATGATTATATTGATTATTAGATATCTGTCTGACAAGTCGTATATTATATGCATGTATGTATCTATGTGTAGGTATATATATTGTATTGTATGTATGTCATAGGTATTAATAGTTTATTACGTGTTTCCAAATGCATACAATAATTTCTGCTTTGCCTTAAGGGTGACTGGTAGAGAATGCCTCATAGCATTAAGTTCACCTTTTGTACATTAAGCTTTTCTTTTGTGCAATAAAGTCTAAGTAAATAAATAAAAATTATGACGTTAGTTTCGCAATAAGACAACAGACATTTGTAATAACTCAATGATATTTTCACTACTCTTAGGAACCACAGACTCGCAGGTATTTTTTACTAATTATAAAAAACGTAAATACTTACTTCTCTTCCTGGTGACTCTTAACTATCTGTCTCTTAAAACCCAAAACAACAGAACCCTTTCAGAACATCATAGCAATAATTTAATTTGTCTGCTTATTACGTTTATAGCGTAATATTCACACAGAGCGGGTAAATCCCCCGCGAACACTGATGAAGCTGAATCAAACTTGGGGGTATTTAGCCCTTGTTTACAACCGCAATTATCGTTTTCATAAAAACTCACGAACTGAGGCTTACGTATCGTTAAAAACGTTCTGAATACCACTCTAAGTATGTTGAGATTCCGTAGGCGTTCAATTTAAATTTTATTATGTTTATTATATTATGATCTGTGAAACCGTGTTTTTTGTTCGTCAGCCTGCGTTGAGTAATTTTCTACAAGTTTTACGTTTGGATAACGTCAAAGGCCGAGTCAATAATGCTGAGCAAGAAATTTTGTATAATAATAAATAAATATCTTGGGACATCTCACACAAATCGACCCAGTCCCACGGCAAACTCAATTAAGGCTTGTGATGTGGGTACCAGGCGACGATATATAATAGATAGATACTTAAATACATAGACAGACATGACCAAAGAACAAATATTTGTGATAAATAAATACACAAATAATGCCCTCGCCGGGATTCGAAACCGAAATCTCTAGCTTCGTAGGCAGGGTCGCTACCAACTTGGCTACGGAGGCTGAGGCTGCTATGCTATTTATGCTATGCTATCTCTTATTCACACATTCGACGCTGCGTTCGTCAACGAGCTCGACGTCGAGACAGCCTTGTCTAAAATCCTAGGCTGTTTTATTTGACATTAGGAATCGAGGCTGTGAGCGAGGTTGTGGGCGAGTTCGTAGCTGTTTTTCGTTAGAGAATACGAAGTTCGTACATTAAACGTCGAACTCTCGACGCAGTGTAATTCCAACGGAGCGTCGTTTAAAGTACATTAGTGAATACCATTTTTAGGCTCGACGCTGACGCAGCGCTGACACAGCGCTGACAGCAAGGCGGTTTCCTTAGTGAATAACACTGCTGGATTGTATGGAAGTTTCCTTTTTGGTTACTAGATACCTATTTATTTTTGGTACAAGTATTTTGGGACATTTTGGGAAGACTGGTGGATCTTGCTCAGTATCACTGACTCGGCCAGCCTTCCAATTTTTATTAATATCGAATACGTACTCCAAATGTACAAACTATTTGAGAATCGCTCAGTTGGTTGTCCCAGACTCGAATCCCGATGAGAACTTCTTTTTGTATATTTGTCGAAGGCGGATTGTATAATCCGCCGTATTACAATACGCCTAGCCGGATTACAAAACAGCCCTGTTTTGTAATACGGCGGATTGACGATTAGCCGGATTGAATACGGCTAAATGAAAATCAGGCGGATTGTGTTCGGCTACAAACGTTATTCAATGCGGCTAGCCATATTGTAATATGGCGAGTCATGAGCCGCCGCTTTGTCAGTTTTTGGTTCTCATTTCTGACACTCGCGGCGTTGCCTGTCATAACAACAAAAATGGCATCGTTTGCCGGGAGTGTTGTTGTGAATTTACAAGTTAATCGTGGAATAAACGACGAAAAAGTGTTAAATATGTGCGAAAACAGTGCATTTAAGAAAAACTTTGATGAACAACTAAGCAACTTCTATAATTCCCAAAGCGGAACGTTAAAAAAACCCTGGACCAAAGAGAGAGTTTTTGAGGTTATAGATCACATAAAATCCGCCAAAGTAGCCATGAATGACGGTGTTCGGCGGAATGCTACCCAATATTACTGGTATAACAAATACGATGTTATGGATGTAGGCGGTGGTAAATATGCTGCGACCATATATAACATGGACGTCTAACGCCAGTTCAAAAATGCCCCCAAAAGCAATTGTGCAATTGTGCCAAGATGGGCAGGACGTAGCGCTTTTCTTAACACCGCGCATATTTCGGCGCAACATCTTTGACAAATGTTTAAAGAATATAGCCAATCAAAACTTTGATGGACCAATCACAACTATTTTTAAATGGCGGTTTAAGTTTTTATAGGTTGATATTGACATTCATTACCGTGATGCATTGAAGAGGGGGTGACAGTTGTCAAATAAAATTCAGGGCCGTTTTTGAAAGGCAATTTAATATGGAGTGCGGCATCCATGTTTTATTTGTTCGTAGTAAATATGATTAAAAAGGTTATTGTAGTAAGATATTTCTTATTAAAAATGTTACACTTACACATAATTTTTGATGGCTGTATCTTGTGAATTGTAATTTAAAAATAACTGATACCTACCATAAATAAGTACCTAATGTTGGTTACTTAACAATTAAGAAGATTATTTTTGTTCGATTTTCCTTTATAAGTAAAAATGTTTAACCTCCTGAGTCCTGGATAAAAAATGAGTTCACTCGCATAAAAGCCGAGAGTCCTTTATAACACTATCAGCGTAAAGTCCTGGGTAAAAATGGAGTGCGCTCGCATAAAAGCCGAGAGTCCTTTATAACACCATCAGTGTTGAGTCCTGAACTTTCTGTCGCTTATTTTAACGTTTAAAATGAGTTTGTCAAATTTTTGATGGAACAAAGTTGGTTATGTACTCGAAGAGGTATACTTTAAGCATGATTTATTTTACAAATTATTTGGGCGTTGTAAAGGCCTCTCGGCTTTTATGTGACTAAGATTATATAATAAATGTGGCGAATATGTGTCATTTTGTATGAAATCAGATGTATCTTTGAAAAATAAAATAAAACATAAGGAATTGTCAAAATGCTATAATTTAAAAAAATAACAAAAAACGTAGAACCATTCTGTTATTAAAACATTAAAATCTTTCTTTTAAAATCGAATTCAATACAAAATTGTGGTAGTTAAATCAGTCTACTTCTCACATCATAATAGTGTCCTCATAAAGTAACTTACTTAAGTATTTTAACTACAATTGTAATAAACCTTCTGTAACATTATGTAACTAATTAAGATATTTAAATCTACGTATTTCTAGGAAAACTCGTTTTAAACAAGTGTGAGAACTTAATGATGCTAAGAACAAAGTCCGAGAGGGCTTTAAAAAGGTCAAATTAATTTAACACGTAATTTTACTTCAAATATCATATTTACAATAAAACTAGTAATTACATTATAATAAACTTGTAAAATACTCATTGAATACATAAAAAAGCTGACAAAAACAAAAAGGGTTAAGCAAAAAAATAAGATTGAACTCACCTCCACCTGCGTGACGTGACATCTTGCCGGACTTATGCCGCCGCACTTAACGGAATATTCTTGTTTACTGGGCATTAGCCTTTGCTAAATCGAGATAGGTATATTTCTGATTGGACCACAGCCATTGATTTTCAAAATCACGCCAATATCGCCTTATTTCAAGCGCGAAACATTAAGGCCTTTATAACGGACAATCGGCGTTTATGGATAACTTTAGTTTTTAGCGCTCGGTCTTTGTACATATACTGATTTTGGCCATTATAACGGACTCTAGGACTTTATTGATAACTTTATTTTTTAGCGCTCGGCTTTTATACATGGCATGATTTTGGCCTTTATAACGGACTCAGGGACTCAGGAGGTTAAATTTCCACATTGTTTTAGTTTGTAAGTATGGTCACCCTACAATCGGAATAGTTTTTCAATACGGCTAAACGTGGGCCGCCATATTGAAGAACGTATCGGAATGACAATCCGGCTAATCGTCAATCCGCCGTATTACAAAACAGGGCTGTTTTTTAATCCGGCTAGGCGTATTGTAATACGGCGGATTTTACAATCCGCCTGCGACATATTCATCAAAAAATATTCGTTCGCCAATCAGGGTTGTTTTCTATGTAGGTATTTAAATACCTATCCTTTAAGTTTGTATATTTTATATAAATAGTTCGTTATTATCCACAACACGACAACACAAACCTTAATTGAGCTTATATTTGGGACTAGGTCGATTTGTGTCAGAACACCCTATGACATTTATTTAGCATTTGCCCCAGTATATCTCAGAAGTCCGACAAGATATATCGAAAGGCGGTGGTCAAAGGGTCTATATACAGGCGGATTACGAATTAAACGCGAAATGGCCCTGAATAGCACAATACACGGCGCGACGTATGCACGCACCTGTGGGGTCGCACGATCTTTATACAGGCATGTACAGGGTGTGGCAAAAATAACTAGTCGAAAATACAAGGTTTTACGCCGACTGCACTTTATTCACACACGCTTTCTTCCCGTGACTACACGTACACGTGACCCATGCCAATATATTTTCCATGAAAATGGTCGCTTAATGGTTGCAAAAAGACGGTTTTTTTCGGCTTGAAAAAAACCGTGAAAAAAGTTTTTTTTTTCTAAAATATGTTTTTTTTTTCAAAAGTTAGAAATTCAAAATTTCCAGGGCAATAATACTTTTTTTACAGTTTTTTTCATGTTTTTTTTTACTTTATAAATAAATAAATAAATATCTTGGGACATCTTACACAAATCGACCTAGTCCCACGATAAGCTCAATTACCTAAGGCTTGTGATGTGGGTACCAGGCGACGAAAAAGTGTTAAATATGTGCGAAAACAGTGCATTTAAGAAAAACTTTGATGAACAACTAAGCAACTTCTATAATTCCCAAAGCGGAACGTTAAAAAAACCCTGGACCAAAGAGAGAGTTTTTGAGGTTATAGATCACATAAAATCCGCCAAAGTAGCCATGAATGACGGTGTTCGGCGGAATGCTACCCAATATTACTGGTATAACAAATACGATGTTATGGATGTAGGCGGTGGTAAATATGCTGCGACCATATATAACATGGACGTCTAACGCCAGTTCAAAAATGCCCCCAAAAGCAATTGTGCAATTGTGCCAAGATGGGCAGGACGTAGCGCTTTTCTTAACACCGCGCATATTTCGGCGCAACATCTTTGACAAATGTTTAAAGAATATAGCCAATCAAAACTTTGATGGACCAATCACAACTATTTTTAAATGGCGGTTTAAGTTTTTATAGGTTGATATTGACATTCATTACCGTGATGCATTGAAGAGGGGGTGACAGTTGTCAAATAAAATTCAGGGCCGTTTTTGAAAGGCAATTTAATATGGAGTGCGGCATCCATGTTTTATTTGTTCGTAGTAAATATGATTAAAAAGGTTATTGTAGTAAGATATTTCTTATTAAAAATGTTACACTTACACATAATTTTTGATGGCTGTATCTTGTGAATTGTAATTTAAAAATAACTGATACCTACCATAAATAAGTACCTAATGTTGGTTACTTAACAATTAAGAAGATTATTTTTGTTCGATTTTCCTTTATAAGTAAAAATGTTTAACCTCCTGAGTCCTGGATAAAAAATGAGTTCACTCGCATAAAAGCCGAGAGTCCTTTATAACACTATCAGCGTAAAGTCCTGGGTAAAAATGGAGTGCGCTCGCATAAAAGCCGAGAGTCCTTTATAACACCATCAGTGTTGAGTCCTGAACTTTCTGTCGCTTATTTTAACGTTTAAAATGAGTTTGTCAAATTTTTGATGGAACAAAGTTGGTTATGTACTCGAAGAGGTATACTTTAAGCATGATTTATTTTACAAATTATTTGGGCGTTGTAAAGGCCTCTCGGCTTTTATGTGACTAAGATTATATAATAAATGTGGCGAATATGTGTCATTTTGTATGAAATCAGATGTATCTTTGAAAAATAAAATAAAACATAAGGAATTGTCAAAATGCTATAATTTAAAAAAATAACAAAAAACGTAGAACCATTCTGTTATTAAAACATTAAAATCTTTCTTTTAAAATCGAATTCAATACAAAATTGTGGTAGTTAAATCAGTCTACTTCTCACATCATAATAGTGTCCTCATAAAGTAACTTACTTAAGTATTTTAACTACAATTGTAATAAACCTTCTGTAACATTATGTAACTAATTAAGATATTTAAATCTACGTATTTCTAGGAAAACTCGTTTTAAACAAGTGTGAGAACTTAATGATGCTAAGAACAAAGTCCGAGAGGGCTTTAAAAAGGTCAAATTAATTTAACACGTAATTTTACTTCAAATATCATATTTACAATAAAACTAGTAATTACATTATAATAAACTTGTAAAATACTCATTGAATACATAAAAAAGCTGACAAAAACAAAAAGGGTTAAGCAAAAAAATAAGATTGAACTCACCTCCACCTGCGTGACGTGACATCTTGCCGGACTTATGCCGCCGCACTTAACGGAATATTCTTGTTTACTGGGCATTAGCCTTTGCTAAATCGAGATAGGTATATTTCTGATTGGACCACAGCCATTGATTTTCAAAATCACGCCAATATCGCCTTATTTCAAGCGCGAAACATTAAGGCCTTTATAACGGACAATCGGCGTTTATGGATAACTTTAGTTTTTAGCGCTCGGGCTTTGTACATATACTGATTTTGGCCATTATAACGGACTCTAGGACTTTATTGATAACTTTATTTTTTAGCGCTCGGCTTTTATACATGGCATGATTTTGGCCTTTATAACGGACTCACGCAAATGGCCCTGAATAGCACAATACACGGCGCGACGTATGCACGCACCTGTGGGGTCGCACGATCTTTATACAGGCATGTACAGGGGGTGGCAAAAATAACTAGTCGAAAATACAAGGTTTTACGCCGACTGCACTTTATTCACACACGCTTTCTTCCCGTGACTACACGTACACGTGACCCATGCCAATATATTTTCCATGAAAATGGTCGCTTAATGGTTGCAAAAAGACGGTTTTTTTCGGCTTGAAAAAAACCGTGAAAAAAGTTTTTTTTTTCTAAAATATGTTTTTTTTTTCAAAAGTTAGAAATTCAAAATTTCCAGGGCAATAATACTTTTTTTACAGTTTTTTTCATGTTTTTTTTTACTTTATAAATAAATAAATAAATATCTTGGGACATCTTACACAAATCGACCTAGTCCCACGATAAGCTCAATTACCTAAGGCTTGTGATGTGGGTACCAGGCGACGATATATATAATAGATAGATACATATATTACATATAGATATTTAAATAGGTAGACAGCCATGACCAAAGAACAAATATTTGTGATAAATAAATACTCAAATAATGCCCTCGTCGGGATTCGAACCCGGAACCTCCAGCTTCGTAGGCAGGGTCACTACCAACTAGGCTATAGAGGCTGACAAAACTTTATGTTAACTATTAAACGAATATTATTTAACAACTTTGATTTTAGGTTTATAAAACTAACATTAACGAAATCCGTATTAGGCAGTTAACGTACCACGTATCTACCAAGTCCACATAGTTTTTTTTTATCGTTTAATGCTGAATAATGTAGTTACAAACTTACATAACAGGTACATACTTACTTTAATGTTCTTAGTTATATAAATAAATAACAAAAAACCCTTTCTTTTACTATGATATTAACACCTGAAAAAAACATTTTTAGAAAAAAAACCATGGTGCTTGGTTTTTTTCTATTTACGACCCTAGTCGTTTGCAAAAAAAAAACATAGTTAAAAAAGAACTTTAATGAAAACAAAATTTTACGTCGCATTTTTGGGTTATGAAGTTACCCATTTAGTTCTTATGACTAACTTTCGTAACACAAAAAAATATCGTGATTTTAACAATACCCAGAGTATTGTAGTAGTATTATAGTGGCAAACGGGCCTGTCAGTAGAAAAAGACGACAAATTCAAATTTTCTATGGGAAGCCTTAAAGAAACTTCACCCCTACATTTTTAAAATTTTCCATTTTTTCAAACTCGTCGCTCAGAGTATAGGTATCTTTTTTGTTTATGAAAGTTAGTCATATAAACTATGATATTTGTAGATATGAGTAACAAGGTTGGCCGCACAAATATTTACAATCGCGGTACAAATATTTTTAAATCAACCCGTACCTACTATATCATTATATATTTTGTTTTAGTGGTCATAAATTTACGCTGAAGTCAGGATCACATTTTAGTAAGTGCACCGTATTACATTTTTTTAGTGGTTTAGAGTACCGTGTGTACGTTTGTATGTTTATAGCTACCTACGCTAAAAAATAATAAGGGGTTAATGATAAGCAGCTAGATAAGTACCTATGGATACGTGCAACTCTAAAGATCTACATGCATACTGTCAAAACAGTCTGATTTAAAAAGGCTTAAAAAACAAGAGGATCGCTATCTTTAGCGATGATGTCCTTACGCTTAGGTTTACCCAGTACTTACATCGGGCTTTGGCCGAGAGTGCTCCGGGCGAGGATCCTCTTAATAGGTTGGAACATTATCGCCAACCTGAGCATGCTGATTGAAGGTTGCAGTATTGTGTCTATTATGACGACTGCTAGTTGGTCACTGACACTTCAATCGCTTACTTGACTCTTACGACATCCACGGGACGAGTTGGGTGGTGACAAATGTAAAGCATTCTTGCTATCATCATCAAATTCATCAATAAGGGTTTGTCCATTAATCACGTCATCACGATTTTGGCCTATTGTAGACCCCCCAACCCCCCATCTCCCATGATTATATTTGATGAGATTTCCCCAATAGCCAATATGACATGTAATTTATTGCCAACTTAAGTAGTCCTTTTAATAACACTTCAATTTACTTACTTTATTAAGCACACGTGATGGGAAAAAACTTTTTTGCCAGCTACGAGCTAAATGTCCGCAAAGTTTTAAAACTCAGTTCAAGGTTTGACATCTAGTTATGTTTAAAAAAAGTATAGATTATACGTATATTTGTTACTAGCTATAATGCTGTTTAGCAGAGAGTATCAAAAAATTACACGTGATTTATCGATTACCCCCCATGGTGATAATTTTTTTCTTGAATACAGTATAACGTGATTAATGGACAAGTCCTAATAAACAACGACAATCAACTTCTGTGCCAACATGAAAGTGCCTATTTTAGCGTAACGCCCTGTACGTAAGTTTTCATGCAAACTAACAAAAGGTGTCCGATCAAAGGAATGTCCGTGGTATCCTCGTATTGTCCACCGTGTTGCTACTCGCTAAACATTTGTACTCGACTGCACATTCTTGTTGGCCTATAGGAGACCACTCGAAAAATACGAATCAGAAAGCTGCCGGTAGGCCTACTCGGGGCGTATGCAAGATGCTAATCGCTAACGTTCATGGCCTGGTCACAACATCGGTCTAAAGGCCCGGCCACGACATTGGACTAATGGCCTGGCCACGACATTGGTCTAAGGCGACCGGCTTAGCGGAAAACCATACGTGCTACCTCTCGTACCCATATCGGCATTCTGCTCCAACTCATGGATTCGCTCGCCGCTGGTCGCCTTAAGGTGCGTGCAGACCGAAAGAGCATTCGCTGTTCTAGCGCCCGTTCTAAGAAATCAACCAATCACGTTTTGTGTACCGATCAAATTTCGTAGAGTGGGAGGTTAGAACAGCGAATGCTCTTTTAGTTTAACCGCACCTTTAGACCAATGTCGTGGCCGGGCCATAAGGCGACCGGCGGCGAGCGAATCCATGAGTTGGAGCGGGATGCCGATATGGGAACACCCTCTCGCACGTAAGTTTAAGCGTTCTGTAGCCCTACCTTGAGCTGCCGCTACGTTATTAACGCACGTTTACTTTCGATCCATCTCGCTCGTACTTGCGTATTGGCGCGAGCGAACCGGATAGAAATATTGGGTGTTTCTATGCGATTATTATTTTTTTTTTATTATAGCCATTTATTTCCTTAATAAATATTTTACATGCATACATTTTCATTAATTATAAAATAAAATAATAATATTCTAAATTAACAATAAAATATCATCACAAACGCATTCCATAAAATTATAACATATTATTATTATTATCTATCGCGCTGTATAAAATAATTAAAATTAAAAATTATTCACTAACATTACAAATTGACTAATATTTATATACATTTTTTTTTAATACACATTTTATAATCTGACTGATATTTATATTGGTAGGTACATTATTTATTAAGGACCTCTCTACGAGTATAGGCCTCCTCCTTCTCCTTCCATATTTTCCTGTCATTTGCATTTTGCATCCAGTCTTTTCCAGCGTATTTTGTTATTTCATCAGACCATCTTTCCATCGGTCTGCCTCTTTTTCGTTTCCCTGATGGTCCTCGCCAAGTTGTTACTTTGTACGTCCATTTTTTATTACTCATTCGTGCCACGTGACCAGCCCAAGACCATTTTAATTTTTGGCAGTGAGATAAGGCATCTAGTACCTTAGTAGTTTTCCTTATATCTATATTTCTTTTTCTATCTTTCCGCTTTATGTTGAGTATGCTACGTTCCATACTTCGCTGACATGTGTTTATTTGTGACTTTGTCTGGTTGTTAAATATCCATGTTTGACTTCCATAGGAGAGGCAGGGTAATAGACATGAGTCCAATACTTTCTTTTTCAAATGTAGAGGCATAGTATTTGATTTGAGAGTCTCTTTGTAAGCCCAAAACTTATTCCAAGTTATTTTTACTCTTCTACTTAGTTCGTCCAAATGTCTAGATTTTGTAAAAGACATTTGTTTTCCTAAATAGACATATTGTTGAACGTAGTCGATAGGATTTTCGTTTACTATTATAGAAATTTGTGTGCTGTTCGTCATAACTTTAGTTTTATCTATGTTTAATTCCAAACCTATTTTTGTACTGGCTAGATATAGATCGTTGATCATTGTTTCCAATTGGGCAGGTGACTCTGACAAAAGCACAATGTCGTCAGCAAATCTTAAATTATTCAGATAATGGCCCTCTATCTTCAGGCCTTTTCTATTCCAATTTATGTTTTTCATAATGCTCTCGAGTACAGTAATGAACAATCTGGGAGATAAGGGGTCACCCTGCCTTACACCTCTACAAATATTGAATTCTGGGCCCACTCTATCGAGCTTTATTCTACTGACGCTAATACTGTAAATGTGTTGTATAAGTTCAATAGCCTCATTTGGAACTTTACATTCGTGTAGAGCAGTCCATATACTGTTGTGGGATATTGAATCGAAGGCTTTGGCGAAGTCAATAAACGCTAAGTAGAGTGGGCAGTTAAACTCTTCGTATTTCTCTATCACTTGGTCTATAACGTGAATATGGTCAGTTGTAGAGAAGCCTTTTCTGAAGCCGGCTTGCTCAACCGGTTGATAATGTTCCGCGAAGCTCGATATCCGTTGCTCTATCATTGATGCAAATAATTTGTAAAGAGTAGGTTGTAAACTTATAGGACGATAATTACTGATGTCCATTGGGTCGCCTTTTTTGTACAATAGTATGACGTCCGACTTCGCCCATTCTGTTGGTATTTTTCTTGTATCAATAATTTTGTTAAATAGGTTCGTTATCGCTGGTGTTAGTAAAAATCGTGTTGCTCTTATTGTTTCATTATTTATGCCGTCCGGTCCACAGCTTTTGTCTTTTTTAAGGGTCTCTATTTTTTTCGCTACTTCTGATTCCGTAAATCGTTCCAGACGTTTTGTAGAGTCGCCGGTAGAGAGATTTTTATCGTGGTTGGTTATAGTGTCGTGGTTGGTATATAAATTCTTGTAGAATTCTGTCGCTCTCATAATTATTTTCGATCGGGACTCTACTTTGTTTCCGGTCGAGCTTTCTTTAAGGCTAGTGATCCAGGTTTTCTGTGTATTTAATTCCTTGATTCCTTTTTTCATACTTCCTGAATTTGCTAAATGTTTTTCCAATATTTTAATTCTATGATCTTCATATTCTTTTTTAACCAGTTTGTTTATACTTTTATATAAATAGCTGAGCTCTTGTTTTTCATTTTTTGTTAAGTGTTTTTTATGTTGTAATTCTTGTCTTTTAGCGATTAGAGCTTTCGTACTGTCGGATATTATGCTTTTTTGACATGTCCTGGTGCTTGTTTTTCTGATGGCATTCAAACTGTCTATTATGATGTTTTTAAGTTTAGAATAATATGACTCTATGTCGTCAAATTCTGTGAAGTCAACAACTTCAGTATAGGTTTTAAGAGCTTCCTGGAAAAGTTGTTCTTCCTGTAGTGTCCTCAATGTCGTGTTAAGTGTTTTATAGTTGACTCTACTTTTTCTTGACTTTGTTAGCTGAAAGCTCCCTCTAACAAGGCGATGATCGCTTGAAAAGGCAAACTGACTGATGATTTCGATATTTGTACATTTTTCTTTCATATTTGTTAGCATGTAGTCTATTTGGCTTTTATTTTTCTTTGGTGAAATCCATGTCCACATATTATTAGTTTTCTTTTTAAATATGCTATTTACTACGACTAGGTTATTTTCCAGGGCGTATTGCACTAGTTTCTCTCCACTTTTATCCCTTTTTCCGTAACAGTTTGCTCCCAATATTCGTGTCTCTCCTTGTTTACGCTGTCCGATACGTGCATTGAAGTCGCCCATTAAAATAATATGCTTTGTACTTTGATCTTGAGCTTGCTGTAATTTGTCGTAGAAGTCGATTTTTTCTTGGTCAGTGCTGTCTTGAGTAGGTGCATAGACTTGTATTATAGATATTTGAATATTATCCAGATGTAGATTCAGTATACATATTCGTTCCGATATGGCAACGAAACTGTCTATGAGCGGTTTTAGTTTTCTTTTAATTATAAAACCTACACCATAGAGCCCTTTCGTCTCGCCGTAATAACAGAAAATGTGATGATCATCTTCTAGAATGTTGTAACCCGTTCTTCTTATTTCAGCAAGGCCTATAATGTCGTATTTAATGTGAGTTATTGCTTCTTTGAATTCTGTCATTTTAGCATCTGATAGTAGTGATCTCGCGTTGTAGGTACATATGTATATAGGTTGGAGAGGAGGGTTGTGGTCTCTTGCCCCCGCGGTGACCGGCCGTGGTGGGGGTGCACGAGGAGAGGTCGCTTTATGTCAATCTGTTTTCATACTCGTATTTGTTCCTTGGTTGTGCGGCAATATTTCGGTTACTGTTTTAGGTGAAGGCGATAAAGTCGTATTTGCAGATGTTTCTGTGTTTCTAGTTCGAGTTCTAACCATATATTGTTGTATATTTGTGTTCTGTTTCTTTGATGGATTTTTAGAACATGTTTTAACTGAACCAGTCATTATATGATCAGCTTGTGGGGATTCCGATAATTGTCTTTTGTTGCCATTACTATAAATGTTATCATGTTGTTTATGCGTCTTTTCTGGTATAATTATAAGTTTATTGTAACGCAAATAAGCCTTCCGACCGTTATTTTGTTCTTCTAGTAGTTGTGCTCTTAATTTTTTGCGCTCTTCCTGAACTTCCGGCGGGAAGTCTTCTTTGATATAATATGGCGTTTGCTCTAGTTTTTTCTTATTTTTTATAATTTTTATCTTCATGCCCATTGTATTAAAAGTTACAACGATAGGTCTTATTTTATCACCTTCTACTTTTTTCCCCAGTCGCCTCACTTCTTCTATATTTTGGTCACTGCAGTGTATGTTCATTGTATTACGTAGTAAGTTCAGTATGGTGTTTTCTAGGTCGAAATAGCTCCTCTCGGTTTCTTCGATTCCGAAAAATAGTAGATTTTTCCTCCTGTTTAGTCTTTCTAATTGTTGTACACGTTGGCCTTGTTCTTGTACAACTTTTTCCAGTGCATTGTATTTATATTCTATTTGGTAAAATTTTGAGTTAATATTTTCGTTTATCGATTGTTTCATTTCCCGCATCTCGCTCCTTTGTTCTTCTAAATTTCTTTGTATATCTTTCATCATGTCCGTGAGTGTGTCCATTTTCCTGTTTTTTTTTTTTTTTTTTTTTTCAGGTTTTTATCTCCAAATTATGATATTGATGACACTGATTTTTACGCGATCTATTGGCGAGTAGCAGTAGCAGTTGTTTGTCTACTTGATGCTAGATGGCGCTGTAAGTCATATAAATAATAACACCGCTGTCAAGAGTAACGGTACTTTCCACGCCGTGATTATTAGGTTAATGAAGAAAGATCTCAGATTATTCGTTTATCACTGTATTTTAGATGTTTTTCAAACACAGGATAATTTATAATGTTTATTATTATCTGCACCAAAGGCTATTGATTCTGTCCTGTTTGTTTATTTCACCGTAAACAAGTTCACTAGTGGCAATGTTTTTATTTGTTTTTGTGTCCGTTTTCACTTTACTTTTTTTAAACACATAGTTTTTATAGTTTATTTACACTTCACTTAGTCACTCAAGATATAGTTCTAGGCGATTTAACCACTTGTAACATTTTATTTATTCGTTTTATACGGAGCCGATGTTATCGGGTGCACTGCAGCGCCCTCTCTCCGCGATGATGATCTATGCGATTATTTATGCGTTTTTATTGTTCATTACCATCACCACTTTATGTTCCGTTTTATAAAAGCAAACGAGGCTCTTATGCCCGAATAGCAGACAAACATGCGTCTGCTACAAGATAACCAAAAATGAATCCACTATTTATACATAGTTCGTCAATAATTTGGGAATGGTAATGACTTGATTGGTGCGACAGAATAATCGCATAGAACTACCGTTAATTTATAATAACGCCTCGGCAGTACGGTTGCTGGTTTGTAGCACCGGTGGGCGATGCTTCGTGAATATCCCTGTATAGCATTAAGAGAACAATATTTTTGTATATTTCGTTGAACATTTTACATACAAAAGAACCGTGTTCAAACGGTGTTATATTTTTGCACCTCAATCAGATTAACTATGTGTATTTATGTACGCCTACGTATGATAGATTCTATATTTACAATAAAACTACGCGTTGTTCGGTGACAGTGCGTCTAATAAACAAAACTAAAGAAAATAGTACATAACGACACAAGTGCGAAAAACATGAAATTCGAAACGAGTGGCGATGTTTTAAAACACGACCGATTAGGGAGTTACGCATTTCGGTTTTGCACGTGTCTCGTACGACGTTTTTTAGTATCTACAGATCGCCCTCCGAAGTTTTGGACATGACGTAAAATGACCCACTTCTCGCACTAGAGCCTAAAAAGTACACCATCTGTACAAAAAAAAAATGTTTTATTACTTTTATTGACATGTGTCGATGTGCCGATCAGTCGTGCTTCGTGCTATTGAACCCCGCCCAATGCTATGAAAGACTTTAAGAAATGTGCGGCTAGGGATGTACATAAGTATACGGTATTACTAACGAGAATCTGTTACAAGAATCTTTTAATGATCGATTGGTGATATACCAAAGTGCTCATAGGTTTCTACGATGCCAGAGGTGTGGTGTACCCTTTTCGCGGGAAAAGTCTAGGTTGACCATCAATTCACATACAGAGTGATTGGCCCAAAATTTAGCTCAGAGGCGTATTAGAGGTTAGACCTTGCTCCAGCAGTAGACTTGTATATTGTATAGATGATGATGAGGTATAATTTAATTAGTACCTTGTCATAATGACACCAATTATTTGATATTCCAAGCGGCTTTCATAGTTATTGTCACAGCGATAAAATATGATATGGTACAAGAATTTATTACCCCAAACGCTGGTCGATAAATAAAGAAGAATAAAGAGTATTTATTTCACAAAACACAGAGTAGGTACATATATTCCAGGGGTCTCCGCACTAGGCTACGCCTGTATCGCAGGGAACCAAATACTTTAAATAACAGAATTTGTTTACAAATTGAAATCTTGACAATAGGTAGCAAGTTACTTAAACTAAGCTAGTACTATTACTGTTAAATGACTAAAGATATACTACGTCTTTTTTTTTCAATCATCATATGGATGTACAATCGAGGACAGAGATACCTGCAAAGTGTGTAAGTATGCAGGGCAGCATGTATCACAGTCTTCGACTGTATCTATATCCAATCCATTTATCCATGTACTCGTACATAAGGAACTATTCACTAGACTAACACATTCATAGAGACAGGTAAGCTATGTATTATGTAATGCCAGGACAATATATATCTATCGATTATTATCACTTATCAGTTAGGTAAGTTTTCTAATCTTATCTCTCGATTCTTCATCTAAAAGTGTCAATTTTTGGCATGTATTGCACCTAGTCCATGATCGTTGTACCTGGGTAGATTTCGATAATATGTCGTAACAATACCTTCACACAAGCAGTTATTGTAGATGTAGATAACAAATATTTATTTCTCAAACATGCAATGAAATATTGTCTTTTACGTTCCTTAAAATAGACTCGGAAGTATCGCTTTTAGGGTGCAGTAACTCACTGGGATGGAAATTGAATTTTATAACATTTTTCAGGCCTAGGCCTGCAAAGTAACTTTTTAATTTCGACAACATTGTCATTTTTTTGTATTTCTTTGTATGTTTGAGAAAAGCACTATACATGCCTCGGCGTGAATACGGATTCCCGGCCTCGTCACCTACTTGGCCGGAAATCCTCATTTTCCCGGCCTCTGATGTAATGTAGGTACTATTTTAGGATCGCGGACATCGGAAGCTCTAGTCTTACTATCTCTAAGTCTGAGACAAGAGTTCATTACAAAATAATTGTACTTAGAATTATAACATAGAGGATTCTCATCACGTTATCATAGTGGGGTGAATAACTGAGCGTTTCATTTCAACCGCCTAATTTTATTGGCATAATTTTTGCCGAATGTCTCAATGTTATACTACTTCGGCATTTGTATAAAATACCGTATTTTCTTCAAATGACAAAGTAGCACATTGTAACGAATAGAGATTTCGACAAAAATGATGCCACCAAAATTAGGCGGTTGTAACGCTCAGAGCCTCAGATATTCGCCCAGTGACGTAGTGAGTGTTGTGTGCAACCCGCTATTCGACAAAAGTGACAATGAGAGTAGTTGTCTCCCCTTTCGCCGCTCCCGCCAGCGCTGCCCGCGGCCAGCACCCGCTCTAGCAGAACGCAAGCCCGCAGACACGTCGGGCTTTGGTCGCGGGTACTCCATGATGAGGATCCTCTAAATAGATCGAAACATGTTCGAGCAATTATCGACTAAAATTACATGAGTAGACTAACCCGTTTGATCAATATTTAAATATAATTGTCGATACATAGATTTATAGCTTTTAATGAAAATAAAATTTAAAATCATAATTATTCAGTTAAATTTTGTGGAACAAGTTTTGGCAGTGAAAAAAACGAAATATATATTTTCTTTATGAGCGATCAACAACACGCGCCTACATTTTTTTTAATATGTCGCCTTTTTCTACTGCCAAAGGTTGTTTTACAGAGTACCTACACACTATAGTATCACTAACTTTCGTAACACAATAGACGCGACGATTTTTGTTTTGATTAAGGCCTTAACTATATAATAGTTATTTATTATACAAGGGGGCAAAGTTGTTGGGTTACGAAAACAAATTACCCGTTTTGAATACCTACTTACCTAAATGTATCTATAATACTATGAGATAATGAGACATTAATTGTTAAAGATTTAGAAACATTAATAACGTTTGTAGTATTGAATTTCCAATTCATTAATACCTGTTACCTACACACTGAACGTATTAAGAGTAATAAGAATCGTTTCGCCAAATATTAATCACAGTTTCAGATCTGTTATGCACCAACCACCAATACAGAGGTCGCTTCATGACCAATTGAAGAACACAAAGTGTCGAGTGCCAATACTGTCAAGTTTTGGCCCTTTTTGCACCCGATCGAATGGCCTTACACCTTCAGATAGCACATATCATCAGTTGTTCGTTTATTAACCGACACTGCACACGTCTACCGCAACAAGAAATCGTGTGCCAATTGTGAAGTGATGCGTGAAAGTTGACTGAACTGCAGAACAGGTGAGTCGATCTAAAAATAATAAGTGTTTCCAACTACCCTAATTGTAGATTATATTGGCTTGGCTAGCGGATCGGAGTGCCAAATGTCAGATGAGTAGAAAGGGGTCAGTGATGCAAGTATATAGAAATGTTACGTGCATCTGTTATCTATCTAGGTATTGTTTTGTTTATATTCATCTATTGACCTATGAGTATAAACATGACATTTACTTTAGGTACCTACCTACTAAAACACTCATTAGGATCTCCTGATTTTATTGGGAATGGTCGAAAGGTAGAAACGCTTCTGTATAATTATATTTATTTACTCGCTTTTCATTTTAAAGACCTATGATGAGTATAGATGGTATCAGTACGGAATTATAAGGTACCTACGTATTATGAGGACTAATTATAATTAACTGTTTTCGAGAAATTTCCGATGTGAGTACCTCGTACTTATCAAGAGTTGTGTTCATAAAGGACAGCATCTGCTGGAATGCTCTAGTACCTACTCCTACCAATATATTTACATGATATATATCATGTATTTACAGTGTACTTATTAATTATTACACATAAACCCTTCTTAACTATATTTAATTTGACTAAAACGTTAGTCATATGAAATCACTATCATTTTAATCAAACTCAAATAACTCAATACAGTTTTAAGAACATAAGTACTGGTATAATTTTATAATATCTACATATTGTAGATACTTTATTATGAGTTACGGACGACACTTTTTAAACATACCAGACGAACTAAGTATCTTTTCCTCCCAATTTAATGTCGGCAAATATTGTACAATTACAATCAGAGATAAGACAATGGATTTTTTATCAAATTATTTGGACTTCCATGCAAGCTTTCTAATATGCTAGAAATGCATAAGTAAACCACTAAGATTTATGGTGGGCAGCAGCGTCATCATAGTGGACACATTCCTGCGATCGCCAATCCGCATGCCCAGCGTGGCGATTATGGGCATTTACCTCCTAATGCGTTTATACGCACAGTTAATAGGAGAGGCCTACGTCCAGCAGTGGACTATCATAGGCTGATCACATCCTCCTTTTTGTATCGACTAAAATCACGACAGTAACTCTTATTTAATAAGTAATAAGTCTGAAATTCGTCGAGCATTTGAGTCATCAATAACAACAAATGGAAAAAAACACTGCTTATTGTCCCATCTTTGGCTTTGATAAGAAGTAAGAAGATATGTCTCAATATAAGAGTTATTCTTAAAGCGGAGGTGACCAAAACATACGTATTGTGGAAAGTATACGCGGGCAACCCGGATTCATAAATTTCGTAATCGAAATAACGTTTAAGTGGTAATTATTTCTATGTGAATCTATGAAGAGATAGACAAGTGAGTATATTGATTTAAATTTTCACGATTATCACTCTTATATTAACGACAAACGGGTCTTAATCGCGTAAACTTACGTTTAATTATTATCCTGACGTTTCGGGCATGAAATTACACCCGTGGGCGCAGGCTGACTGTCTGCCTTTATTTGACGCGTTTTTGGTTAAAATATGAAACAAGTGACTAATTTTTATATATGTAAGTTGTTTTAGGTAAGTTACCTATATGTTACATCGATTACGGGTGATTAAAAATGTCAACAAATCGTGTTTAGGTACTCCTAAATGACTTACTTATTTATTAGATAATGTATGTATTGTACTATATGATATGAATATTCATTGACATATTTTTAATATTTACCTTCTGCTTAAATATTTATTATAAAAGTGACTCATTAATTATACTTAATGAAGTACGAGTATAGACACTCATTGTCATTAGTCGGGCTAATTATATCAATACTATTCTAGGAATGCATTTTTGAAGGGAATGCACGCATTCTTGTTGACGTAGTTATTACCTAATTTGTGATAGATAGCATCATATTGCCTTTTAGTACAGGTAAATTCACCAAAGCTGGCACGAATGGAATGAATTAAATGAATGACATCTATCATTGTGTGTAGTAGCTATAATATAAATAAATAAATATCTAAATAAATATCTTGGGACATCTTACACAAATCGACCAAGTCCCACGGTAAGCTCAATTAAGGCTTGTTATGTGGGTACCAGGCGACGATATATATTGATTTGGGTTGTATTAATTAATAAATGGACTGTATGAAAACTTTAAAATATCTTTATGAAATTCGAAACGAGAAATTCTATTTTACCGAACTGCAAACTGATGAAGAAAATTACTCCCGAAACGATAGTGCACAACTACATACCTTAAATGATGAGGATGAGGTCCGTGTGGATGGCCAGCGATCCTGGGCGTCCGTGTCAGCAGAAAACGTGCGAGCTCGTCTTACCGTTCACCTTGGACTCGGGAAAACCTCACCGCATTCACAAATCCACAATGCACAATGTAGTTGGCACTATTAATTCTAGTTTTACAATGGAATTAGACTGAAATGTGGCTTTATATTAGTTTTAATTAATTTAAACACTGCAGCGTGTGTTCAATCAAGTTCGACGAAAAAAGCAATGGCTGCCGGAAATGGCTAGTGCAGCTACTAATCCTACCGGATGCTGATAGGGTTGTAACCAAAACCGACATTCATACGAAAGTTGAACATACCGCTCACCTAAATATGCAGTATTTACTCTACCAATAACAACAGAATCCGAAAGAAATGCTTATAACTACAAGACTATGCTAAGTGGTAATACTAGTACATATAAGATTATTCTGAAAGTGGTAAAGGACACAGTTTCACAACTGGTCTTCTGTACTGACCAGTGACTGTCTGGACTGTGACCACCCTACACACACCGTCCACGCCAGGATGCAAAGCAACGATGCGCCCAAGGGGCCACCTCAAAGGACTTGTCTGTTCGTTGATCAGAAGAACCAAGGAGCCGACAACAATATTTCTATTTACCTTATTCCACTTCATTCTTTGTTGCAAAGTATGAACATACTCAGCATGCCATCTACGCCAGAAATCCTGGTGCATTTTTTGGATAAGTTTCCAACGATTAGAAACACTTATTTTTTGATCGATAAGATTTTCCTCCGGTACAATCGATAAAGGCTCCAAGGTCAAGAAATGACCTGGAGTTATGGCCGAGAGATCACTCGGATCCGAACTAACAGGGGTCAATGGCCGAGAGTTCAGCATAGATTCAATCTGAGTCAATATAGTATAAAATTCTTCAAATGTCAACCTCTGATTACCTACGACTCTAGCGAGATGAGTTTTAACTGAGCGAATCCCAGCTTCGGCGAGGCCATTGAAGTGCGGACTACCCGGTGGATTAAACGAAAATTTTATTTCCTGTGCATCAGCGGCACTTTGCATAAGTGAGCCGAGATAATTACTAGCTCCGACAAAATTTCGACCTTGATCCGAAACGATGTCGCTGCACCGACCCCGACGAGCGACAAATCGTTTCAGAACACAAAGGAAAGCTTCTGTTGAAAGCTCAGAAGCAAGCTCTATATGAATGGCCTTGGTGCTAGTGCATACAAAGACACAAATGTAACCTTTGTATGTCCTGGCACCACGGCCACGCCCGAAAGCAATATCGAAAGGTCCGCCATAGTCGATGGCGACACTCGAAAATGGTTTTATTTGCGAAACACGATAAGAAGGTAAGTTTCCCATAATCGGCGCAGACGCCGGAGAAGGATTAGCGCGAAAACACTTCACGCAGCCTCCAATGACTGCCTGAATTGCTCGCTTTGGCGACAGAATCCAAAATAATTGCGCAAGTAAATTTTGTAAAGTTTGGGCACCTGGATGTAAGAATCTTTTGTGATATTCGTCGATAATTAAAAATGTTAATCGGTGGGAGCGGGGCAATAAAATAGGATGTTTCACCGAATATTTAACGAGAGAATTTGCCAAGCGACCGCCCACCCTGACAATACCCGCACTGTCAATAAATACCGAAAGCTTACGCAAATATTTTGGCAATGAGTTAAAACGACCCTCCTTCAAGTGACTGATCTCTACACTAAACGAAGTGAGCTGCACATGTTTTACTAAAAACATGAGAGCTGCAGTGGTTTCAGACGACTGTAGAGATCCGACTACCTTCCGGTCTTTAGACAAGCGTAAAAACCTAAAACAATAAGCTAACACACGCTTTATGGTGAAAAGCGAGGAGAACCTGTTTAGGATTTCGTCAATCAAATTAGGGTCGCTTGTAACGACTAAACTGCAAATACGTTGTTCTTCAACGACACGATCGTTAGTTATATTGTCGAAGGACGAACGAGGCCAATCATTTTCCTCCCTCCATAGCCACGCCGGGCCCTTCCACCAAAGATCAAACTCTGACAACTCGCCTGGCAATAATCCCCTGGATCCTGCATCAGCAGGGTTGTGATGCGTACTGACGTGATGCCAGCGATCAGGAGCGACGATATCCTGAATATGGCTCACTCGGTTCGCAACGAACGTCTTCCAGCGCGATGGACACGACTGGATCCAAGCCAAAGTTACGCTGGAGTCTGACCATGCAAATATCTCCTGAACAACATGTATAGGCTTTAACGCCTCTTGTACGGACAGTATGAGGTCTGCCAACAACACGGCAGCCTGCAGTTCTAATCGAGGAATCGACAATTTTCGCAACGGCGCGACTTTAGATCTAGCACAGCAAAACTCTACCAATGTAGAGCCCTCGATGGTGATAATACGACAATACACGACAGCGGCGTAACCACGCTCCGAGGCGTCACAAAATCCATGCAATTGCAACGACACGAAAGAATGTATCATACGACGAGGAATGGATACTAGCTTTAATGATGAAAGTTGATTTTTAAATTTCATCCAGTCAGAGGCAATTGCTGCTGGTACATCATCATCCCATTGAACGCCAGATGACCATAAAAGTTGAATTAGATATTTCGCATGAAACGTGACAGGACATAGAAATCCTAACGGGTCATATATTCGCGCTATATTCGACAAAATTATACGTTTGGTACATCTTTGGTCACATGGTGTAGCAACCTCAAATTGAAACGAATCTGTTTGGGGACGCCATAATAAACCTAGAATCTTAAGCGACAAATCTGACACTTCATCAAAATGTTTGAACTCATTCGAGTATAACTCAGAGGATGGCAGATCAGCAATAACTAATTTATTATTAGAGGTCCATTTTCTCAAGTGAAACCCACCCGACGATAAAATTTCAGAAATATCTGATCTAACTTTTAAAGCCTGTTCGATAGAATCGGCGCCTGTGACAACATCGTCAACATAAATGTCTCTACCAAGCACTCGTGAGCCTTCTGGATATAAATCAGCAGAATCTTCAGCTAGCTGAGCTATAGTTCGCAAAGCTTGATATGGAGCTGATTTAACGCCGTAAGTTACCGTCCGCAGTCTATAGTCCTTTATTGGGCCCTTAGAGGAAGGACGCCACAAAATACGCTGATACTCTGCATCCTCTTCTGGAACGAGGATTTGACGATACATAGCTTTAATGTCTCCCGTAAAAACTATTTTATGACACCGAAATCTAGTGAGGACATCAAAAATGTTAGTTTGTAATTTTGGCCCTGCCAACAATGTGTCGTTGAGAGAAATTCCGTTGCTATCACGACAACTCCCGTCAAATACAGTTCTTAGAGGTGTAGAAACAGATTGCCGCAAAATGGCATGATGTGGGATATAATTAAATTTTCCTACACTTGATAGAGGTGGCTCTACCAACTCCATATGACCACTGGTCTCATAATCCTCCATAAATGAAACATAAGATTTACGAAATTCCGCATGCCTATCTAACTTGCGTTCTAACGAGAACAGTCTTCGCATTGCTATTTCACGAGTATGCGAAAATGTGGGCTTATTCGTAGGATCGACAAAAGGTAAGGGTACCTCGAATCTGCCTTCACTCGTGCGACAAAATTTAGCGACAAAAGTATCCTCACATAACTGATCATCCTTCGACAAAACAGGTTGAGTAGAACTACTGATATTTTCTATCTCCCAGAACCTTTTTACGGATTCATCTAACGACAACGAGAAATTTGTATGTGAAGTATTAACGAAAAAACAATCCTTCCGACAATTTGTAAAGGATGGTGCGCGACAATCATAACAATCCCCCATAAGTACCCATCCAAAAATGGTTTCTAATGCCTTCGACTGACCCTGTCGACCCTTTCTGCGACCACTTAGAAGAGAAGATACAAAAATTTCAGCGTTTAGCAATAAGTCTATTGGTCCTGGTGTCGCGAAATCCGGATCAGCAAGAGGCAGATTTTTAAGGTAATGCCATTCCGACGTGTTCACTGCATAGCATGGTTGTTCAGGACAGATTGATGGAAGCAATGATGCTTGGACGTCAAAATTAATAGAATATTTTCCGATAGGTTTAATAGTACATTGTAATGAACCATTTGATTTGACTCCAGCATGTCCTATCCCGGTTATAGTTTCCTTGGATTGAGTCGCTAGCAACCCCAAACGATCAGCACACTGTTGTGATATAAAATTGTTAGCGCTGGCACCATCTAATAGAGCACGAGCAATTTGATATTTCCCAGTACTATCCCGTACAGCAACACGAGCTGTGGCAAACAACACTAATTTATTTGTTGCAACTGAAGTTAGAGTTACATGGCTATTTGAACCACTCACTGAAGACTGTGATGAAGAGCTAGCCTCTTGGGGTGTGGCCTCCTCTTTCTTCTCAAAATGCAGTAATGTGTGATGGGAGTACCCACATATACTGCATCGACAAGCTACCTGACACTGTTTCACTTTATGGCTCCTCGACAAACAACCAACACACAAGCCCTTTGATTTCACAAATTTGAACCGCTCCGATGTATTTAAATTTTTAAATTTGTCACAAGTTTCTAATTTATGCTGATCAGTACAGAAGACACAGACCGTTTGCTGTGTGGTAACAAGAGTAAGCTTTGTTGACTTTTGTTGATTATATGTTGAAGCAGTTTTACTATTATTACCACTTAGCATTGTCCCAGTATTTGTCACCTCTAAAGCACGGATCTGCTTATCAACAAATTCTTGTAAAATTTCAAATTGAGGGATCTCATTTGAATTAAATTCAAGTAAGAAGGCCTCCCGTGTTAATCTATCTAATTTGGTCCACAATAAATGAAACAGCATAAAATTTTTATCAGGTAATCCAAATCTTTCTAAAACTTGCAGTGTTTCTTTAAATACGCGATTTACTTTTTCTAGTTCCACTGCAGTTTTTGATTTTGCGTGCTCACAAAGCAACATTTTTTCGTAATAACCGAAAGTTATTTGTCGTTTCCTGTCATAAAAATCAATCAGAGTGTTATAAGCATCAATGTAACTGTTATCCGAAATTGGGAAGTTTTTAATTAAATCCAGTGCCTTACCTTGACATGATGTCAAAAGGTAATGCAGTTTTTCGATATTTGAAATGTTCCTTTTATGAATCAAAGATTCAAACAACTCTTTAAACGACAACCAATTTTCTAATTTACCATCGAAAGGTTTTATAATTATTTTAGGTAATTTTGCCAAATTATTCTCACTTTTAGAATGCGTTTGATCACTTTGATCCTCTGATGCTTTTATGACAGGAGAGCGTTTTCGTAATTTTGTCAAAACCGATTTTAAATTCCTCTCGAATTCCACTGTCACCGCAAACTCCTGCTCCATGTTTTTCGTTTTAAGCATTATTGCTTTCTGAGCACGATGAAAATCATTGATTATGGGATTCAGATCACTTTCGATATATCCAGTTAGGTTAGAAGAATCATATAATAATTCCATTCTCATTACCGCGTAATTCCGTTCGACCATGTCCATATCGGGATTATCGATTTTCATTTCACTGTCCGAGCCCATTATTTGTGCAATAAACAAAGTTTTAAACCGAGAAATTAACGATACGAGAACAACAAACAATGTTTATTGCAATCAAATTATGAGCTGTTACCACTGACAGTGACACTGACACTTGACTTTGACAACCGAATTGTTGCCAAACGCACCGACCGAACATAGACTACCAAACGGAATGACCGGAATGAACGATAATAACAATGCTGCCAACACAATATTTTTTAGATGCAAAAGCCACACTTCCTGTCAGCCATTACCCGACACTAGAAATTAAAAGTTTACCCACAAATTTTATCACAGAGAATATTCCGACACGACAAAATCGACAAATAATGATATTCTAATGTTAAAATAGGCAACTTTTCAAAGTATCCGGCCGAATGACCAATGATTTGGGTTGTATTAATTAATAAATGGACTGTATGAAAACTTTAAAATATCTTTATGAAATTCGAAACGAGAAATTCTATTTTACCGAACTGCAAACTGATGAAGAAAATTACTCCCGAAACGATAGTGCACAACTACATACCTTAAATGATGAGGATGAGGTCCGTGTGGATGGCCAGCGATCCTGGGCGTCCGTGTCAGCAGAAAACGTGCGAGCTCGTCTTACCGTTCACCTTGGACTCGGGAAAACCTCCCCGCATTCACAAATCCACAATGCACAATGTAGTTGGCACTATTAATTCTAGTTTTACAATGGAATTAGACTGAAATGTGGCTTTATATTAGTTTTAATTAATTTAAACACTGCAGCGTGTGTTCAATCAAGTTCGACGAAAAAAGCAATGGCTGCCGGAAATGGCTAGTGCAGCTACTAATCCTACCGGATGCTGATAGGGTTGTAACCAAAACCGACATTCATACACGAACATGAACATATATAATAGATGGATACATATAGATACTTAAAATACATAGACAGCCATGACCAAGGAACAAACATTTGTGATAAATAAATACACAAAGAATGCCCTCGCCGGGATTCGAACCCGACAGATCCAGATCAGATCAGATTTCGATATGACAGTCCTAGCAGCTTTCATATTGATTGTCACTGTGACAAGGTACGAAATTGGTAGGAAATTAAATTCCTCGACTGTACCCAATAGGTATCTACATCTTTTATGCGACTATTAGTCCGAAAGAAAATTATGCTTCATTATGTTTTATGCAATAATTTTATTCAATGTTCAATATTGTCCTTAAATTTCAGGGTATAGTTACCTACTGATTTTTGCGACTGGTTTTATATTTTGACTAGCAGAATCTCGGGTTAAGCAACTATGTAACACGGGACTAAGTAGTTATAAGTCCGTATATTTTTGACGTTATTATTCTTTTCTCAAACATGCAATGAAGTATTGTTGTTATGTTCCTTATAATACTAGACTGCAAAGTATGAAGTTTCAGGTGTAACTAGGACAAGAGGACGTTAATCGATTTTAATACAAATCTTGAAGGCCTAGTACGGCAAAGTGCTTTTTAATTCCATTCCACATAAAATTGTGACACAGGCAATAGGCATCATGACATTCTGCCACTAGGTATGCATTAAAAAAAACTTTGATGTTTTTGTTGTTTATTTCATTGCATGTTTGAGAAAAGCACTCCGGTCGAGGTATGTACACTGTATATACATAAATGGAAAAATGGGATTGCCCGCCTCATACCTATCTGTCTATAGGTATGTCTTTGGCCGGCATCGGCAACACCTTTCGTCCCAGCCTCTATGTATAGTAATGTACTATGAACTTATTAGACTAAAATCCTGAGATTATCCAAGTGGAGCTTATAATTTCACAATGTTGGCTATCGAATTGTTAACCTTACAATCGTTTCTTTCTGGGCTTTTTGGGTCACACTTTACGCGCAGCGCAGGGTAATAACTTAATAAGGGTCTCAAATGGTAAATGAACTAACCCCCTTATTCGTAAACGTTTGTTAACTTAACAAGCCGCTAATAATTGTTTGTCCCTTTCGGTCTTAACAATGTGTCCATAAGAGCAAAAGGGACAAACAATTATTAGCGGCTTGTTAAGACAAACGTTTATGAATAAGGGGGTAAGTTAGCATTTCTACCTATTCTAATAAAAAGGCTAAAAAAATAAAGCACACAAACATGTTACATGATGACATAACGCGGATCTGCTTCATTTCATTGCTTGTTATCACCAAAGACCTGTAAATAGTAACAACTCACAGACAACATGTTGTCTGTGTAACAACTAAACAAGAGGGACGATGTTAAGGGGAGTTACCATAACGTCTTAAGGGCGGATTTTTATTTTGTTGTAGTTTTTTCCTATTTTACAAATTTGGATTTTGTTAATATTTTTTCTACTCAGAATCGCGAGCTCTTTCGATCCTCATTAGCAGAAAAAAGTGTCCCGAAAATTCCATACATTTTTTGTCTTCCACTGAGTTACGGTTGAAGAAAGTGTATGAAAAATAGTAACTCTATGAAATTTTTTTTTGGGACACTTTTTTATTTCTATCAGAACCGAAAATGCACGTGATTCTGAGTGGAAAAAATGTAAAAAAGTCCAAACTTGAAATTGTTTTTAAAAACTACAACAAAATAAAAATCCGCCCTTAAATGCGATTCAGTTTAGGTTCCGCTTGTCAGTTTTTGACAGTTATTCTATGGAACTGACACATCGCGATTCAGATTAGGGCCTAAACTGAATCGCATTAGTATATCGTGGTAGCCCCCCAGGACGCTATGTCGCTGCCTGCGTCACAATTGTACCCACAGTCACCATCAGGGTCGCGTTTTATAAGGTTACAATTTATAATTTTGCTGATTGCCTCTCGTTCTAGTCAATATGAGAGTACGTTAGAGAGGCAAACAGCGAAAGTGTAAAATGTAACTTTATAAAACGCGACCCAGATATATAAATAGCAGTGTGCTTTGCCAAGTTGTCTATCACTCTTTCATGTTAGTCCGACAAAGGCTGCCTTTCGTTTACGATTGACGACTAAGCGTTAGCGATTGGCAACTTTGGTTGAGAGACTTCGGGGCAACAAAGGAGTGGAAGCCCCGTGGCCCCCAAATATTTTCCAAATAAAGTCGACAATATTTTTCAGTCTAGTTTATACAAAAAAAGTCAAGTCATACAATAAATATTTTTTTGTGGAAACAACTATAGTTTATTTTATTATTTTAACAAACATAAATAAAATCGGCAACGAGAATTATCTGAAATTAAATTTTAGCGTTAACGAACGAAATCTTCCGAGCTTTTTTCGCCGAAAAATCGTTGATGATTTCGCTGAAATCTAGTTCCCGAAGCAGATCATTTTCGATACTAAAAAAAATTTTTTATTACTTGGAATTTGATTTTTTTTTAATCTCTATTAGGTTGTAAATTTACGTTTAATTATATCCTGACGTTTCGGGCATGACGTTACACCCGTGGTCGCAGGCAGACTGGCGAGAGAATATATCAACACCTTCGAGCTGCGCGGGTTTTTCGAACTACCCGCACTTGATCTTGATTATTGACTTCTAGGCTAGGGTTGTCACTAGGCCTACACACAACACTCTCATATGACCTCAGAATTAACCCTACAATAAAAACAACTCATTGATAGGGCCCTTACAGATACACTTCGACCATTACGATCTTTGGTGTACTTGAATGATAAAAACATAATTGAGCTTTGTATGGCGGTAGACAGTCCGTATTATTTACTTATCTCCATTATCACATATGATGAAACTCGGGGGAGTGTCCTCTTCGTAAACAACTGGTCTATTGATAACACTATCTCTTCGTAAAACATCTTGGTTCAGCTTACAATGCCAATAATTATAAATTGGTCCCATTTTTTACCGCCTTCAAAAAAGGAATCTTCAATTCGACTAATTCGAGTGATACACCGTGAAATTTTAGTGGTTGTTTTCCCGCGTCTGTGCGATTTTGTTGCTCATAATGAACAACTTTTACTATGGCCAACCGTCGGAAATCGAAAAAAAAATCAGCTGTTCCATACATTTCGGGGAATGATAAGTCGACCATGAGTATGGAACAGCTTATTTTTTTTTCGATTTCGGTAAAATTTCACGGTGTATATTTGTATATGTTGCTCGCATAGATATACAAAACGTCATTGGTTACACGATATAACATTATCTCCGATAATCATGACCCCGATATTCAATTTTTTTTATTCGAATTGGTATAAAACCGGGATATTCCTGTTGCCACTACAATGGGAAGGAATAGGTAGAAGTCGGTTTTTATATATTTAAATTTAGTGATTAATAATGATTAAGTTTTTGAGAGTATTTTGGTTCTTAAATGTGATAGGACTGATTACTTTGATTAGCGTTAAAAATGGTACTACAAATTTAATTTTATTCATATTGTGTAAACGAATGGAAAAAGTTTCCTTTTATTTGTGGTATTTTGTTTGTTATGGGAATGGACCCAATTGACATAAAAAATAAAGTCGAAAGTTTAGTTTATTTTTTCATACTAGGTAGTTCTGTGGAAAATATTAAGTTTTAATACTACTGACTTAAAAATCGGGTTAAAATTTATTTTCGGACCAACCCCGAAATCGTGAAAAATAATGTCTATTTTCTACAAATTGGATACGATTATCTCGAAAATTTGAATGGGAAAGTAATTTTTGTTCGCGATTGAGGCGTTGGTCCCATACTGAAAGTTGTTCGGTATAACATATTTACGGTGTGTGCGAGGCTATAAGTGACTCGGGAAACACCCTGTAGATTACTTACTCAGCAGTGTTATAACAAGGTATATTGGTAAGATCTGAAATCGAATTGGAGATCAAAAATGTAAACAAATGTGATACCACCACAAAAAAATAATCGCGAGAGGCGGGTAATCTAAAATCATTGAAATACTTTTAAAAAATGCGCATTTACAGTCACTGACGGTACGTGTAGTTTTTAAATGTTTTACAAATTTTTAATATCATGCATAATTTTTTTAAGGATATATTTCTCTAATTTTAATAAAATGTAGGGTGTTTAATTTATGCTACTGGCAATGATAAGAAGTTTTAAACATTTGGTTCGCAGTTATAACAATGTACTGAAAAAAATCTAAACAAATTGGTGCTCCAAATGACTTTTATGAATTCATAAAAACTCCTAAAATTTAGCATTACAAAGTACATGAATACAGATTTTAGTATGTTTACCTACCAATCAATCATTTTATTTTTTTAATAGAAATGGATTCTATTGTAACTATAGATGAAGACTGGAATTCGTTCCCTGACTATACTAACGATTAAAGTAACACGACATTGGTTATCAAACATTAATTTTGTTGATTATTACATCAAAGCTAAGCTAATTTTCTAAGTATTATGTATGTAATCAGGAACCATGAACACTCATCCGCATGCTTTCTTATAGTCATGTCCAAAAATATGTTAATGATTGCGATACTTGTGTATCGAACATACTTTGACTTTCGCGTATCTACACCTAAACATCAAACATTGTCTTAGGTTTAGCACCTGCAAGGATAGTTTGTAAGTGTGCAAATAAATAAAATAAAATAAATAATAACCCATCTCAAAATGTGACGTTAATTTATGAAAGTGTTAAATAATAAAAAGTTTTATACCCCTGGAATGTCACTTTAACATTAACTTTATAATGTCATGTCATTGTCATAGGTTGTTTACATTTTTGATCTCGAATTCCATTTCAGAGCTTAATTTCACCAGAGTTGAGTTGAATGATTACACACTAGAGGTGTGCGCCACGCCGGCGCGGCGGCGCCGCGCCGCGGGACCCACGCCGCCGCCGCCGCCGAGGTTTTCAAAAACCCACGCCGCGACAAAAATTTTACGGAATAAAATCATTTAAATTACGCGCAACGCTGATCATATTGACATTAAACAACAATATGCTTGCGAATATCGACAAGCGGTTCCCTCTGACCCAAAAGATTGTATGCGCAGCATTTCTGGATTGCAGATTTTCATATATTGATACGCACCTACGAAAAAAATACACTACTTGGGCAGAATTCTTTCCAATTGTACAGATTTATTTACAGAATTCCAAGTCTACTCATTCCCAATACTACAGATTTACAAACCTACAGAATCCCAATACTTTAATATTCCAACATTACGGTTGCCAATGTCTACAGATTTTCATAATTACTGATTGATTCCTATGTCTACAGATTCCATATTCTCTAGATTTCACGTCTACTGATTCCCAACTGTAATGCTTTTTTCAACACACTTGCTTGAAAGTCGTAACGTAGGTCTTATTGAACTGCTTTTAGGCTTATAATCCTAGGTATTACTAGCTGTGTGTTTTTTCATTATATTATATTCTTCGCATCGTCGATCCCACAGTGTCTGAAGACAAAAGTCTTCAATCAGTGCTTCCTACCCGTCATGACGTACGGAGCCGAAACGTGGACACTGACGGTACGGCTGGTCCACAAGTTCAAGGTCGCTCAACGAGCTATGGAAAGGGCACAATGCTCGGCGTCTCTTTG
Organism: Thaumatotibia leucotreta; assembly: GCA_025490895.1. NCBI lineage: Eukaryota > Metazoa > Arthropoda > Insecta > Lepidoptera > Tortricidae > Thaumatotibia > Thaumatotibia leucotreta. The sequence continues at coordinate 44,641 of JALPQI010007366.1, forward strand.
TGGAATCGAATCAGAAATGAGGTTATCCGGCAGAGAACCAAAGTGATCGACTTAGCCCACCGTGTTAGCAAGCTGAAGTGGCAGTGGGCTGATGGCCTTATTATCCGTAGAACCGACTGGCTAAACGAGTTCTTGAGTGCAGATCGCGTCTCGGCAAGCGTAGTGTAGGACGCCCTCAGGCAAGGTGCAGCGACGATTTGCGCAGGATGGCTGGCAAGAGCAGGATGCGAGCAGCCAAAGATCGAAAACGGTGGCGTGAAATTGGGGAGGCCTATCCAGCAGTAGACTGCGATAGGCTGCTGATGATGATGGATGTTTTTTCATTATTTACGTTAGGCCACCATATGAGGTTTAATGACTGTCTATTAACTGATTCTATTAATTTTCGTGTTTGCAATTAATGATTTTTGTGCTTCTTGAATAAGATTAAGATATTTTTAGAGGAAAAAGGTGGAAGCTTTTAAAAAAATTGGCATTTGAAAAAATTTGCTGTCGCTTTGCACGGCTTAGAAATAGACAACTGCAGCTTCGCCTCATAATACCTACGTAAAATTGGCGAAAACATGGTTTTGTATTCCATGTTTACTCCTCCAAAAATAGACCAATTTGTAACAATTTTTTTTCATAAGCATTTTAAGAAAGGTATTTCTCATGTCGGTATGTTTCCTCTTTTTGGACAGAATACGAAATATTAATTTTTGAGTATATTAAACGCATTTAAAATTTGGCTAGCAGTTTTTGTAGGCTTGTAATAATAACGTCAAAGAAAGCAAAATGTACAAAAATTGATTTTATATTTAAAAAAAAAATCGTTTGTTTATACACCGATGTATGACTAGCAGTGTGGGCGATGATGGTACTATAAAGAGGTTGTAAAGCTGGGTACCTGTAGTATTTGAAATCATCATATATAATCTGCAGTACCTATTGGATAATTCGTGGTATTGGAAACCTATAGTATTGGGAATCTGTAGTGTTGGGTATTTGTAGCTTTTAAAATTCGTATTATTGGGAATATGTACAATCAGGAATGCATACTATTGATAATATTTGAAGTATTATCTCTTATCTGTAGTATCAGGAATCTTTAGTATTGGGAATCTGTAGACGACTTGATCCGGGCCTAGTACCGCGTTTTTCGCGGTAGGGCCGCTGTGCGAGTTAATAAAATATTTTTCGTACACGATAATAATTATGTCAATTTCCGCATAAAATGCAATCTATAACTTTGTTGCATGTTTATTTTTTTAATAATAAACTTGTCCTAAACAATATCTAAGCTTTTAATATCTTCTCATCCTTATGATGTATGAACGTACAGGGTAATAATTTGACCTTGACGCCGGCGTGGCGCCGCCACGCCGAAAAATTTTGCGGCGCGCCGCCGCCGGCGATTTCTATGCCGGCGCACACCTCTATTAAACACACATCCAAATGAAGTACTAATTGCACAAAAATTTGTGAATGAATGAATGACTTGTGTCAAAATATTGAAGCAAATCCCTTGAACAAACTTTTTGGTCAATATTACAGTTGCAATTGGGTTTGCTGTCAGTACGAAAAAAGAACACTCATTTCAAATTCCCCGTGTGTTTACATGCATGTTGATGTTTGCGTGACCTCAACTCTCGTGGAACTACCTACTTATCTAATACTTATCTAATATCGCCTTGGGGTCGGAATCTGCGCGGACCACAGCTGCTATTCTTGTGGGGCTGCGGTCGATCAATACGGGTACCATGGTCTCTCGTGCTCCTCGGGCGCCGGCCGTCTGTCACGCCACTCCGAGATCAACGACATCATCAGAAGGGCTCTCGTCAGCGCCAACGTCCCCGCGTTTTTGGAACCACGAATAGTGCGGGATGATGGCAAGCGCCCTGACGGGATGACGTTGATCCCGTGGAGGATGGGTCGTGCGCTGGTGTGGGACGCCACCTGCGCTGACACGCTGGCGGCGTCCTACATTTCAGCCACCAGTCGACAGGCCGGGTCGGCGGCGGACGCGCGAGAGCGGTCGAAATGTAATAAATACAGCTGTCTCGGCGCCAACTACGAGTTCGCAGCTGTTGGCGTCGAGACACTCGGCCCGTGGGGCAAGGGTGCTCGCAGGCTCCTTAAAGAGGTTGGGAAACGCCTAAGGGAGGCAACGGGGGACCTGCGAGCAGGCAGTTTTCTCGCGCAGAGGCTCGCAATTGCGATACAGCGCGGGAATGCTGCCTGTGTCATGGGCACCTTGCCACCGGGGGAAGGTTTGGAGGTGGACGTGTAGGTTGTAGGTATACTTTTGTAGGTTGCTTTTAAGGTTTTTATTTTATAGTTAGTTTTCATTGTTTTTTAAGTTAAGTTTAGTTATTTTTGTAAGTTAAGTTTAGTTATTTTTTAAGTTAGATTTAATCATTTCTTTGTTCATATATTTAGTTAATAAATTTCTTATTTTCCTATGGGCCATTTTTTCCAAAATTGTCCCCGTCCACTTTTTTGTCCAATTTTTTATGTGATTTCTACTCAGAATCGTGAACTCTTTCGATCCTACTAGGAGAAAAAAATTGGCTCAAAATGTACATACATTCTTCGATCTTTCTATTCCGTTACTGCCATACAAAATGTATGAAAAAATGGTAACAGAATGCCGAACCTCACGTCAAGATTTAATGAAAATTGTACTAAACCTCGCGACAATTGTCACGGGTTTCGGAAAATAAAAAGTAGTTTATTAACGATATAATAACGTTAATAGTAATAATTTTATGTTGGTGGCAGACAGGCACATGGACTGTCCGATGATAAGGGGTAGCCGTAGCCTACAGAGGCCTGTGACGTCAGTAACAGTGATATTTTATAATTGTCACACTTGTAATTAACTAATTATGGTGAAATAGGCCACAGATCATGTGAGGAAGCTCTGACATGCCCCCTCGGCAGCCGTCACTGTGACGGTGCAAATCTACAAATCAGCATATTATAAACATTGCTATTTATATATAATGAGGGCCTAGCTAAGACGCCATTCGACAAGCGCTTGCGATAAGCGAAAACGAAAAACAGAGTCCATGTGACGAGTTCTATGCATTATTTTTATTTTACTAACAAATATGTTACGACTATTACTATACAGGGTGATCGCGAGCATTCCAAAAGATTGTAACTATGCATTCTAGACATCAAAATAAATAAAAATTATTATGAGACCTAATGTCAAATACCATCAAAAAAATTTTTTTTCTCTTTTTATCGTAACAACAATTTGTTAAAATTATTTATTTTAATATTTTTTAGGGACGATTATTTCGTTACGTCTATTCTTATTTTTTGATTGCCAGGCAAAAGGTGTGGTAATACTAAAACACATTGTGATAACATTGTAATCAAAAATAAGTTTTATGACAAAAACTTATTTCGTAAAAAGGTTGATTATCTCTGAAACTTATCCGAATTCAGGAAATTTTATATAACATTAAAGACTCTAACTAAATATGGTCAAGAATCCAGCATTAAAATCTTTTGGAATGCTCGCGAGCACCCTGTAGTACAGTCACGTGATTTATCGTTCAAATCTGTCGTTTCAATACATTTTTATATTTTGATTATCGCATGCCCTTACCGAATGGCATCTTTCTTGACTTGATAATCGTACGTCATGTGGTGAGGGCAGTAAGAATATCTGTTACCACCCCAACTCTTCCTGTGGGTGTCGTAAGAGTCGATTAAGGGATTAAAGGGTCATTGACCATTTATTTATCGAATATCGATGGGAAGCAGCGTCATCACTGGACACACTGCGATCGTCAATCAGCTTACCAAGCGTGGCGATTATGGACATTGACCTCCTAATGACGCTACGATATATCTGATGCCGACTGTACAAATGATGGGAAATAGTAAATGCAACCTAAGATGAGTAAGTAATAGCGTTTGAATACACCACAAAGTTTGTTTGCCACAAAGACAATTGCGTTTCGATCACGACTGAGCTTTATCGATCGGCACCTTGGCTAGGCCCCCTGCTATCTTGTTTTCGAGGAGGTGTGGCTCGTAGCTCGGTTGCCTGGCGAATTATCTCAATTTCGTGGACGGGTGCTATCTGAGTGATAGATCGTGTTTTGTTCTTCATAAGTACTTCCCCCTTTTTCTGCTTTGTTACTGGTGTAATATGAATAAATAATAGGTGAGATAATTAATTGGCTGTTTGATTTTCCTATTTTGTTACTCTTCTTTTATATGATTATCAATACTTGTTCTATTATTTCGCATTCCACATTCTACAAATTCTTAATTAATTGCAAATTAAACAATTAATAAATGATTTTCAATTGTACCATTTTAACAGTGAAAATACATATAGAATACTTTAAAATAAAATTGTTTTGAACATAATCGGCCCAGCCGCTTATGAATAACTGAGTGAATATCTGAGCGTTTCAACCATTTTTTTTTGGTGGCATAATTTTTGCCGAAGTTTCTATTCATTACAATGTGCTACTTTGTCATATGAAGGAGGCACGGTACCTTATACAAATGACGGAGTATAAGATTGAGACATTTAGAAACTTCGGCAAAATTTATGCCACCAAAATTAGGCGGTTGAAACGCTCAGATATTCACCCAACTACGGAACCCTACACTGAGCAAGGCCCAACATGCTGGACGGATTTTTTTCTAATTCAATATTTTTTTGTCAATTATTGCAGTATGCACTAGTACTAGGTCAAAAGGCCTTAGGAGGAACACTTAGGAACACTTTAAATTTTCACGTGTTTAAAAAAACTGTTGTGTGTGCTCATGATTGTAATTACAAGTACAATAATGTACCTATATTATTTACATAGGAAAGTACCCATATATATTATAATAGTAGCCACTCGTAACGCGAACAGCAATAGCCCTGAACTGAATGAACTTATTGTGGACTCTGGTTTATTCCATCGAGTTTCTAGTTCATTCTAAATCTGACCTTTAGTATAAACATGTTATTTAATTAATTATATGATCCACAACCACATGTCATCCATTAGATATCTATGTAAATAATTATGAATTATAATATTTATAATAATGTCAAACTGTTTATTTCAGAAGAATAATGCTATCATATTATAGAGACACTTAGTGTAACAATCTACAATTTTACAGATTATTCGCTAATTTTGTACATTACAAATATTAGATGTCATAAACCAAAGAAAAAATACCTAGATCACCAACGTCCGAGGTGTGAATCGAACCCACGCTTTCGCGGCTGATGCCTGTACCGCTCGACCACTCGGTCTTAGCTATTTTATTTTTTTATTTTTGTTTATTTGGTACACCAAACAGACATCGTACAATAAGGATTTAACAAGTAAGCATCAAATGGTATATATGCTAGCACGAGATCCTATGCTAGCTATGATAATTGTATATATATTTTTAATTTGGTGATCAACTGAACATAAGCATTAATCTTAAGATCCCAACGTCAGACAGAGCTAAACAGATTTATTTCCTAAACAAGGATATGTACACAAGGATAAAAATATTCTAATAAATGAAATTAAGCTTTAATGAAAACTTTATTTGAACAAGTTCGTCAGATCAAAGCCTTCTTTGTTGTACTCTATTTGTTATATTTACTGTTAAAATGGCATTTTCGTAATTAAATATCTGTATGTTTGTTTGCAGAAAAAATACGAATCGCAGAAATGGTGTTTTTCTTCAGGAAAATCACGAAAAGGTAAGTTTAAGATTTAGGAGGATTTGTGATTTATGTGAATGAGAATCTAATACGGGCTAATTTCTGAACAAGGATAATCAAAATAACAACTAAAGGGTGTCCCAGAAGTACCTATGACAAAAATTACTATTGAATCCAACACCATCGTTTCTAATAGTACATTTCGATACAAATGCTTTTTTACACGTGTATCGAACGACTTTTTCATAACAAGTGCCTTAAAAAGAGAAATTTACGCACGTGAAGCGTTCGCTTAGTTTACTTTTCCGCACTAGTTACGAAAAATAACTATAATCCAGGAGCGTTTCGTTTTGTCAGTATGGAATCTCCCACTCCCCACCCCTCTTTATTATATTCCCTGATAAGGCCTAATTAGCGACAGTCTCATGTTATCAGGCGGGGCAAAGGTGGGAGGCGCGGGCGCACACCCCCGCGCTTATCGCGCGCAAACGCTTGTGCAATTCGCATCAGTGTACACATTATTTTTAATGCTTACCATTCTACAATCATATTCTCTCTGTATGCTTAGTACATGATTGGTATGTCAGTATGTCGCCACGAGATAGATTTTTCATCTTTTACTAACTATATGAATAAAAGAGGGAGGGATAGTGTATCTCGCGGCAACTTATTGTCGCGCTAATCCAGTATGCTTAGCACATGATTGGCGCGACAATATCTTGCCGCGAGATAGTCTATCCGTCCCTCTTTTGTTAATATAGCTAGTGAACTAAGTAGGACTTTTCTTAGTCAATTAAGTTGGTATTGCATTTAGCATAGATAAGTATAACTATGATAATGTGGACAAATGCTTGCTATGAGGAAAATGTAGATAACATTATTAGCAACATTGTTTCATTTATCAAAAACAATACAGTCGATAGGATGATTTATAAAACCTTTTATTACTTTAAGCGAAATTTCATTATCACAACTACATTTGCCAAAAGGACCTTTACTTACAGTACAGGACAATAAAATTCGATTATTTCCAAGAATGAATTCGTAGCAGGCTGGAAATTATTTTAATATCTTCATTTAGGTAGACTTAATTGTGTCAAATCCGAGTTTGTATATTACCCAGGAATTGAGCTTATTTTTGGGCCTAGTATAGCAATGTAAATTGTACAACTTGCCGAACATTCTACATTTTTCCGAGAATTTTCATGAGTATTTAAGAGAAAGTTCTCCTTGGAAATGTTTTCATGAGAACTTAAAAAAAACTTTTGAAGAATATTGTATTTCACAATTAAGTAAACAAGGCGTAACATTTAATATAACTTAAAAGGTATACATTATATACAATGGTTTTGGCATGATTACATTGTTTGTAAAATTTAAATTGGCTAGAACATTCTCTATAGAAGTTTCGCAATTTATGAAATTTCTCCTCGGTACATTGCTAGCCTACCTAGTTAGACCTAGTAACGGTCGTTAATTTTCCCTTTTTTGCTTGTAGCTCGAAAAGTTATGTTAGATGTAAGTTGTTCAGTTAAGTAGATAAGTATTCGTCGAACCAGTGCCTTAATCATTAAATTCATTTTAGTGATTCGGCCAAAATAAATATAAAAATTAATATGTTTTGAAACTTCCGGAGTGATTATTTCCGGAAGTATCGCTTCATCGAAACATGGTGTTAGTGAACCCCTATTATTTTTCTAAATACCTATCGAACGATATGTCCCACTTTAGGGTTGAAAGGATTGAAACGAAAAAAAAATCCTCACTTTACGTGTAGGGGGTACCTACCTGATAAAACATTTTTTCCTCGTTTTATTTTAGTTTTTTGTTGGCGTAATTTATACGTATATTGGTTGGTAGTTGGTACTTACCTAATATCAGCTGTATTGTTCTTTTTGTCGTTTTGTTATGTGAAGTTTCCTGGTTTTTAATTTTAAATTCTACATCCACCGCCGAACCAATTTTGAAAGTTTTAGATGCTCATTCGTACAAAAACTAATATAAAAAGGAGAAAACAAGTTGTAAAATATCGGGGATTTTTTTTAAAAGTAAACTAACTTGCATTATTTATTTATTTCAGAACATAATCTTGATTTTATTACCAACTAAAAACCTTAACCTTAATTAATCAAAAAAATATCATTAAAATTAAACTCATACCAAATCTTAGGATATTTTTGATATTTATTAGTAGGTACTTATTAACGTAAAAATAAATCTACAAACAATATACTGTGTCAAAGACAAGAACTTCCGCCATATTTATTTGTTTACATTTTTGTCTTTTTCTACTGGCACACGGAATTAGTAAATAGAACGTTGATGACGTGTTCCAAACGTCTCTGACATGCGTCACAACATATTGATTGTTATTAATGATAAATATAGATCAGTCAATAATAGTAAGTATACGTAATGTTTATCAATTATCATACACAAGCAGCTACGTTGAACACACAAAAATAACAATAGCATTGTGGCAAACACAAAATGTTTGACGTTTTAAAACCTATTAATATACAGCGTATGTTTAATTATTACCTCAAACCGTAACTAAAAGGAACAATTGCAAAAAAATACATAGTTAAAGGTCTTTAATGAAAACAATTATGTCAAAGTGGCGTTATTCATCAGCGGCCCTACGGCAAAAAACCAACTTCGTAAATTTTACTATTTAGTAAGTTATTTTGTATCGTAAAGTAAGGTACGTTGGGGTAAAATGAAACGGTTTTGAATGGGGTACTTAACCCTTCGGATGTCTTAAGCACTGATCAGTGACGAGGAAACTATTAGAAAAAATTATTCGCGACACACGAGGGGTTAAGACAAAATGCTACCAGACATAAATGAAAGGCACTACCTAAATGTGTAACTCGTAGGACCTTGAAGTTGTTCTAAATATAAAATAGGAAGAACATTTGAAATACATTCATTTAATGGATAAAAAATGAATGGCGCTTGCTATGAATAGAGTTTGCGCGGAAAGGGAAACATGGCGGAAGAAAAGGGAACTAACTTTATGATTTTTATATGTAAGTTAACAGGGTCACGTTATATAACCTTAAAATTTTCAATTTCACTGTTTGCCTCTCTAACGCACGTACATATTGGCTAGAAGCAAACAGCGAAATTGTAAATTGTAACTTTATAAAACGCGACCCTGGTTTATCGACCGCAAACTACGAAATTCGTAAATTTCGAGAATTTGTCTCTGTCACTCTATCGAAGGCGTCATTACACTGACAGACACAAATTCTCGAAAAGTCCTGATGTCGAAGTTTGCGATAGGGCCGCTGATACTACAGCCCAGCCTTCATCCTTACTCCTTACATAGGAAACAATTTTCTAAGCACCACCTAATAATAAGGTTATAATGAGGTTATAATGAGGTTGTGGTCTTGCAACCACTGTGATACATTAGAAAATGTTTCTGTTACCTGTGAGAAATTATTATTTGGGCTATTATCATATTTAAATAAAAGGGAGATGTCATCAGCGAATGCGATACATTTATGGTTAGTGATTTTTGGAAGATCGTTTATATATATCAAGAATAGCATACATCCAAGTACGCTGCCTTGTGGAATGGAACTGTTGACGGTTTGCCATTGTGATTGTATTTTGGACAGTTGTCCAGAATCTACATGATAGTGTTCAATTTGGACAAATTGTTGTCTATTACTAAGGTACGACTTTAACCAATAGTAAGCATTTCCGCGGATACCGATTTCATACAGCTTAGTTAAAAGGATTGGATGGGATATTCTGTCATAAGCTTTATACACACAAGAGCATACTTTATGTTATTCTTGTGAAACGGAAATATGGCAATATAATTTAAGTTTATTTTTCAAGTTACTATATATAGGAGACCCGACGGAAGAATCCAAAAATACGATCACTGATAATAATGTATTGAAATGGTGACTTTTCGTACGAATCTCTCATTCTCATACATTATCGCTTATCGTATACGATTGATGACATCTTGGTTAGTCGTCATGAGTGCGGATTTTAGTCAAGATATATTATTTCGCATGAGATTGCTTTTTTACGATATTCAGGCCAAGAAGAGAAAAATAGAAAAATCTCCGAACTTTGCGAACTTCGGTGTTCGTGGTAGCAGGCATATTTCGATAAATAAACAAACATTACTCATCATTAACTTCCTCGAAATTGATTTGATCACAACAAGGACATAAACATATAGACTACTAAGTACTGCGCAAAAATATTTGTAAACATAAACGTGTGGAAATCGCAACAGTTCGTAGGTCATCACGTAATTGGCTGTCCATATCTATATTCATTAACAGTCTCGTTAGTCTAATGTGATATTTTTGAAAACCTCTTATAACAATATATGCCAAGTGAAACACTTCTTTAATGCAATATGATAAGATGTATAAAATAATTGAGTTCGTGAAACGTGACTTTCCGTGAATTACAAAAGTCACAGTTGTAATCTTGAACTAATTCCAGAAGGGTTCAGAGGTGCTGAAACTGTGACCTGTAGTCCGGTTTTCAATGCCGAACGTTAGAACACCCGTTAATTTCATTTAAAAATTAATATAAAGATAGAAAAATAAAAATAAAATATTAACGACATCTTACACAAGAAAAACAAAAGAAACACGAAACAAAAATTCATAGTGTACGTTCCTAACAGCCACAAAATGGTCCCTATATTCAGCATACTGCTGGGCTGCGAGCATAGTCCAGCGCTGGTCTTCCATTGGTGCCACCAGTGATGTCACACAGTCACAATTGGCAACATAGGTTAAGGTTGTAAATAACTAAAATTAAAATTTAAAATAAACGAATATTCAATGAGTTGGTACTTACAACGTATCTTTGCATGTACCTTTTTTTTCTTTATTATCTGCTATTTTTCTTATCTAGTGAAAATGTATAGGTAGTATTATAAATTTAAAATAATTAATTTTTGGTGTATAGGGATATTTTCATTCTCTCTATTTAATCATGCCGAACATACTTGTTTTGGGGAACATTCTATCTTAATACCTGTCTGATCTTCGTTATTATTGTTTGTACATGTATTGAATTGATCTGTTTGGTGTGTCTAATAAATAAAATAAAAAACAACCTTTTTGTAGTACATACATAATGTAGTAATCGATCCCAATTCACACCCAAGATAATCTCATTACCTACTTTAGGTATTATTTCGATTTTCAAAAGTCAGAAATTGGTCATAATTCAAAAACTACTTTTTAGAAAGCAAAGCAAACATAAAGCTATATTTTTAAATCTTTGCAATCATTCTTAAGCATTAGAACAAAAACTTACAACAATTTGCATACGATAGGAAAACTACAGTTTCGTCAGCTTATCGAGGAGGTGTGTCAACCGGTTATCGGCGTATGTACCTATAAATAGTATATAACAATATATTGCCGGCACGAGGCCAGGAATGTGATCTTACGTCACTTGAACTTAAACTTTTTAAGTCCAACACAAGGTTACAATCCCCTTTGTTTAAAAAATCATCTATATTATTCATGTGTGTATAATAATATAGGTACCTACTGAAAAATAAATCCGGCCGTGATTTTTCTGAAAGTGGATTTAGACCAAACAAGCGAATACCTACTCATTCTATCCCCACTCTACGAAATTCGTTCGTTACACAAAATTTGCATTCGCTCGTTTGGTGCAAATCTTTACAAGGGTAACACCATATATTTGCCCAAATTTAAGATTTTTTTTACAATGGTCAAACAAAGACATCCACTGGTGAATTAAAAAAAACTAAGTACATATATTCCTTATCAAGTTGCGAATGTTGCGATACTGGCTTTTTATGTAAGTAGCTTTGATTTTGGTGGGCAGCATAATAATGCACAACTTGTACAAGATACCTGTAAGAGACTGTAGGGTAGACTGGGGTCAATTGAACCAATTTGCCTTTAACCGACCGTGATCGCTATATTTTTATAAGTAGAAAGATGTACGCTCATAATATTTCAAGGTTAGTTATCTGGTTCCTAAATAAAATGTATTTGGATGGTCTATAACTTATAGTTTTTCGACAATGGTAAAATAAAAAGAAAAAGGCAGAGTGGTTCAATTGACCCCACATGTGTATCAATTGAAACACTATGTGGGGTCTATTGAAACACTTAAATATTTTCAACACAATGAAAGTATTTATATCTGTTTTAATCTTTTTCATTACTACCTTTGCATACAATGCGCTCATTAAAAGTTCGCAAGTATAGCATGAACATATCTCAATTTATGAGAATCTGAAAAAGTCGTAAAAAAAACTTGGAATAAAAAAGGAGTATACGACTTTTAGACTTCATTGTCACTGTTACCATTTACATTTGCCTTAAACAAGGTAGTTTTAATGCATTTACAAGATATAGCGATGTGTAATCGCAGAAAATAATCAAAAATAAGTTTCATACAAAAGTGCCTGTTTCAACTATAACAATGTTTCAATCATAACCAAAACGCCCAGTGACAACGAGTGTTGTAGTCGCGATGTGGAATGAAATAATAGACGAAACAAAATATCAGTTTAAATGGTTTCATTACAGCGGTAAACAAAAACATCGTTAAAAACGTGAGGTGATAATAAGCCGAAAACGTTAGCAAAACACCAAATTTTATTTAGTTTACAAAAAAAAGAGTACTTTTTGAAGTCTCGAATATCTGAAACTATAAGACGTACGGTAATACATGTTACCTCAACTTGTTGGAAATTTATTATTTTAAGCTTTTAATAACATATGATATCCGTAAGGTTTTTTAAATAAAAATCAGAAACTAAAAAATTTACCTAATATTCGCAGTTTTTTACGTACTACGCAGCTAGCACAACGTTTTTTTGCTTGCAAAATGTGGTTTTATATTGCCCTATAGTGTCTAAATAACATAGCAAAAATACAGCGATACTAC